>SDVV010002039.1:0-23909 GCA_016164225.1 Gammarus roeselii
AGCGTGGATGATACGTTGTACAGGTGTTCAATTGGCAGCGTGGATGATACGTTGTACAGGTGTTCAATTGGCAGCGTGGATGATACGTTGTACAGGTGTTCAATTGGCAGCGTGGATGATACGTTGTACAGGTGTTCAATTGGCAGCGCCAAACGTGTTTATTATCAAGATTTGATTATTAAGATCACTGCGTACAGTCTTTCGAAAACTTACTCAGCATACATAACTTATAATCAAATTATTTTATCTATCAATTGTTGTCGACATTTGCAGTGCAAACTGCACAATGAAAGCGTGGCACTCATGGAATACATGTTCGATAAAAATTCTTATCCCATGCCATACTGATATTTAAATGTTCCCCTTCCATAATAGTGTTATGTACCCTATTTTGGGAAAAAGTAAGGTCTAAAAATTCTTCTCTGCGCATTTTTTCCTTTGAGCAAACCATTCATATGCCTTTACAATCTGATTGTTGATATTGTTGTGTCGAATTTACATTGTCAATCATTGCGATGAAACGCATTCAAAGTTGATTACAATATTGTCGCTTTCCCACTTGTGACATTCTGTTAGTTAAATGCTTGCGGCGACCTTTGAGGTCGGGCGGCACCTGATGGGACGAGTATAGTGAGGCGTCTTCGAATTCGGACGATACCTGACGGGACGATTAGTGAGGCGCCTTTGAGGTCGGGCGGCACTTGATGGGGCGGAGAGTGAGTAGCTTTTGAGGTCGGGCGACCCCTGATCGGGACGCGAAGTGAGTCGCCTGTGAGGTCGGGAGACACTGTGATTGGGCGGGGAGTGAAGCACTTTTGAGGTCGGCCGACTCCATGACGGGTCGGGGAGTGAAGCGCGAAATGTGTGCTCTTGGCGAGGCGAGGAAGAAGGGAAACTAGTGAAATTTGGAAGTTAGAAAAGAATTTGCAGTACAACTTTATGAGTCTTGGTTAGAACAATTATTAAAGCTGCTGACTCAAATACTATTGCATTGGTCAAATTATCAAAAGCCCTCTGGACTCGCTCCTGACCATAAAATTATAGCTCAATCGACGAGGTGGAGGAAGAATTCACCCACTAAACCTTTATATGTTGAAACGCTGTTGAATCATAAACATTTTCAATCTCACCCAAATTTCAATTACCGGTGTAATAACGATTGACGCAGGGGCGGCGTCATGAAAAGGGCAGATACCATACACACACCAGTTCTTTCTATTGAGCGCCAAGCCTATTCTTTATAGTTTAGGGATGTGACGCGTCTCCCTCAAATTGAAAACAAGGGGGAAACCGCGCCCTCTCTCCGCAGGAATTAAACCGAGGAATACCTTTGTTTTCATTTTACTTTACGCTATTGATCCAGTCCTATCAATATTTTATCCCGTTAACTGATAACATGAAGGGGTTTTGAATGATATATATATTTTTTAAATCCAAATACTTTCAATGACGTGGCTTGGAGAATCGGTAATTGAGCTCAGTAAAGAAGTTTCTCATTTGAATATCTGGTATTTATGGGTGTGTTCCCACCTCGTGCTCAAGGTAAATGTATCCACTCAACAGTTTGATTCATATTTATGACGATAAAGTCTCGAAGACAACCATTGTTTGGTTATCAAGTCAGGTCTACATTTGCTTATAGTAGATGTTTTTACTGTACATGATTCGCTTGGCAAGTGTGAGGTTACGCGACTCAAGATCATAAATAAGTTTTGTTCGGACAGAAAATCAGTAAGAGAATAAATGAACACGAAGGGGGTATGTCGCAATCCACAAGTGCATCTAAGAACTCTGTCTTCTACTGGCACACGGGCTACCTACCTCCCTCTCTGCACAGACATCACTTGGGCAATCATCCTTTACTCAAATGTTCGTAGATATTTTTTGACCTGGGAGGTGTTATGGTCTTCTGAAATCAGATATATAACTATTTCAATTAGAAAACAATTTTGTTTTTTAAGCCAACTGCAAAATGAAATAATCACACAAACTTAACTTGCGGTATTCCTACGAGAGCATGTAGGGTGACGAGGCTGGGATCGAAGGAGCCTCACACAGACTTGGTCATCATTATTATGACTTCTTGAAAAAAATAATGGATATAGTTTCACCTTTTATTTGTTAGCGGATATGAATGAGGTTGCCGCTTATACGTTTTGTTGGCAATATAGCTGATTAAGAGCAGTTACTCATACAGTCTTCATTGAACATCGCAGAGAAACCGAATATTTTGCATTGCCTTGTCCGTGCTGTGGGTGGTAGTGCACGGATGCCGTTCTAATTTTGGGAGACTTGTTGTGGACATTAATAGGAAAGAGGTACAGGAGGTGGTAGAGATGATGAAAGCATGGAAAGCCCCACGTTTGGATGGTGTTGCGACCAAGGGCCTGAAAATGGGTGGAATAACGAGTGTCGAATTGCTGGTGAGGCTGTTGAATCTGAGTTTTGTAGCGTGCGTGTTGCCAATATATTGTGGCTCAGTGTTCGTATTGTTTTGCTGTACAAGGGAAAATGAAATAAACATGAGTGCTGCAACTCGAGCGGTATCAGTTTATTGTGTGTGATTGGAAAGTTGTACGGGCGAGTGCTGATCAAATATATTTCAGATTGTACGAATAGCGCAATTGAAGTGGAAGAGTACGGCTTTAGGAGCGGTAAAGGGTCTGCCGATCAGATTTTTTGCCGTTAAACAAGTCTGGGAGAACTACCTTGCGACGGGAAAGATGTGTTCTCGGCCTACATGGATTGGGAAAAGGCAAACGACAGGGTTGACAGGGCAGTGCTGTGGAGGGTATTGCGCTTGTATGGAGTGGGTGGGTATCTATTGAAGGCGAATTAAAGTTTATATGTTGACAGCAAAGCATGTGCCAGAGTGGGGAGCGAGTTCAGTGATCGGCTTACACTAAAAGCAGGTCTGAGACAAGGCTGCGTTATGTCTCCCTGGTTGTTCAATCTCTACATGGATGGAGTGGTCAGGGAGGTAAACGCGAGTGTATTGGGTTGTGGCTTGGAGCGGCTGGAAACGAATGGGCGGAGTTGTCAGTTGAGCCAGTTACTGTTTGGTGATGATACGTCGCTGTCGGCAGATTCAGAGGGTTATCTATGTGGGCTAGTTTTGAAGATTGGTAGAATGTGTGAGAGGAGGAAGCTTCGAGTGAACGTTGGTAAAAGAAAAGAAATGGAATGCTCGAGGAATATCGATGCGAGCAGAATTAGTGTCCTCCTAAGTGGATAGTTATTGGAGGAGGTTCAGTAGGTTAAGTATCTGGGCTTCCATCTAGAGAAGACTGAACTAGTGGAAACTGAAGTGGAGTCGCGAGTGAAGGAAGAGTGTAAAGTGTTGGGTGCACTGATGAGTGTAATGAGCTGTAGGACGTAGGGGATGGTAGCAAAGTTGTCCCCAACTGTGCTCTACGGGGCTTAGACTTGGAGGGTGAGAGCAGAAAAGAGAGGAAAGTTGAATGTCTTCGAGATGAAATGTATGAGGAGCATGGCTAATGTGACGCTGAGAGACAGGATGGTGAAGAAGTTAGAGAACAGAGCGGATTCGCGTGTTCTGAGATAGTTCGGACTTATGGAGAAGATGGATGAAGGGAGATTGGTGAAAAGAGTGTTGGAGGCGGAGGCAAGCAGACGTAGGCCAAGAGGCAGACCGAAGTTTGGGTGGATGGATTGTGGAAGCAGGCGTTAGGAAGTAGAGACGAGTGTGGATGTAGCGAGAGTGCGTGCAATGAATAAGCGTGATTGGAGAATGGTGCTGAATGGAGGATTTTTGACGCTGCCCTGATGTGCTTTCCCGTCCTTGGCATCGCGTTGGGAGACGGGATGGTCGTAATTGGGGGTAGTCCGGTCACCATGACGCGGCAGGGGCAAAACAGTCACACTGTCGGGCCCTCGTGCTGACACTGAACTCGGACCTCACTCATGACCGGGAGGGTGTGTGGCGGGGTCTCCCGGCCGGACCCTTCAGCGCAAAAGGACGAAGTTGTGTTAGTGTGAGTGTATGAGAGGAGTGTGAAATGCGCCTTGTCGTCGGCCACCCCCCTTTCTGGGCGAACCAATTACTGCAATGCGATGATGCATTTAATGATAGTAGAGATTTTTTATACATAATTTTTGTAACAAAAATCAGTGTCAAAAGTAATCGTCACTTTTTCATAATTTTTAACGTTATCTTAAAGTTCCCATCATTTGAAAACTCTGGCAGAGTACAACAACTAATTGTTATAAATATAAATATTATGTTATAGTTTATAATGACGTCTTTGAAAACATATTTTTTTATCGAATCTCCATCAATTTTACAATGAAATGTTCATAATATATGTTACATACACGTAGCTAAGGTCAAAACCCAGCTCATGTGAATTGATATCGGGGAACAATCATTTCCCAATAGTACGGGTTCCATCTTTGCTGAAATACCATGCGATGTCATTGACTTTACGCTACTGAAACATAATCTACGAGATATTCTTGACTAATGCTTGTTGTCAACTAGAGTGGTTGACATGATTGACACATTCGCAAGAGGAAGCGATCGACAGCATGATTGACACATTCGCAAGAGGAAGCGATCGACAGCATGATTGACACATTCGCAAGAGGGAGCGATCGACAAGATGATTGACACATTCGCAGGAGGGAGCGATCAACAGGATCATTGACAGATTCACAAGAGGAAGCGATCGACAAGATGATTGACACATTTGCAAGAGGAAGCGATTGACAGCATGATTGACACATTCGCAAGAGAGAGCGATCGACAGGATGATTGACACATTCACAAGTGGAAGCGGTCGACAGGATGATTGACACATTCGCAAGAGGAGGCGATCGACAGGATGATTGACACACTCACAAGAGGAAACAATCGACAGAATGGTTCACACATTTGCAAGAGGGAGCGATTGACAGGATGATTGACACATTCACAAGAGGAAGCGATCGACAGAATAATTGACACATTCGCTTTGGAAGCGATCGACAGAATGATTGACACATTCGCAAAAGGGAGCGATCGACAGGATGTTTGACACATTCACAAGAGGAAGCAATCGACAGAATAATTGACACATTCGCAAGAGGAAGCGATCGACAGAATGATTGACACATTCGCAAGAGGGAGCGATCGACAGGTTGGAGAGATTGTGCTTACGGGAAGAGCCTGAGCACAGAATGAATAAATTTCCAAATTGGCCCCGTCATAAGAGCATTCGTTCATTAGCTACACGAGGCTTGAAGTAGGCAGGCTTTGTCAATAAGTATTGGAGATGCACAGGCGTACTGAACACCATCAATCTCGAGAAGATTAAAAGTGTACAAAGCGGGTATGACGAGGGAGTTTTAAATAATCATGGAATTCATGGTGATATCGTTCCTATAATGTCAACAATAAAAAAACGTGCATCGAATCATAAATTTAGTTAGTTGATTTAATGACTAACTGGCATCCGTTTCCGGCTGTCGTATGAAACCCTACGCCAGTGAACCTATTTCTCTGAGCAACTAAAACTGAGCCAAACCCCTGATCGTGGAGTCGCGACATTTTACGCATAGTGGACTGAGTGGGAGAAGTTATTGCCTCACCTCCTCTGCCGGTAGTGTATTCACCGGCGTATGTATACTTTATTGATCTATTTGTCATTTAATTAGCTGAAGTGACATAAACATTCAGTGAACAGTGTAAAAAATGTTTAAATTAGACGTCATTTTCACCATTTATTGGCTGCATGTCATTGCAGTTGTACTCGTTGTTTTGATGTCGTTCAAAACACGCGATGGCATTTCTATTACCCCAGTTCCTAACGGACGTAACTGTTTTGTCCCGTTGAAATCACGCATTTATTTTATATTCAACTCAATAACCTTGCTAATTGAGCGGAAAAAACTATTAAATTTATTCCTACCCATTTAAAAATATACGATCTTGTGAGACACAAATTGGAAAATAATTTCCCCTACTTATTTTACAGCTTTATTTCTTTCCAATCTTTCTGAAGGTGCCCCTGCTAATTGCTCCAACGAGTGTCTCGCATTTTTGTCAGACAAATTCCCGCAGCGAGTTACAAGCCGCTGAACGAAACTGCCTTGGCCCGCTCATGGTCACACACCACAGCCCGCTCGACCACTGATTTCGGGGAGGGATGGCATCCCCTGTCTACGGAAACAAACCAACAGCATTTAAATATCTGAATAAAAATCAGACAAAGACGCATTAGAAATGAGCACAGAAAACGTTTGATGTGCAATTTCAAGGTTCATTCGAGGGTTCACATCAGCGCTCAAAAGAATGGGTTCCATTTAGAAGTTGATTTATTTATGTCATTTGCTGCATTGATGCATGTAAAAATCACAATTTCTCAATATTTTATCATTATTTCGAATTTTGAACTGACTTATGTCGCTGGTGAAAATGAACACTTTGAAAGTGAAGTATTTGTCTGAAAGTTCATTTATTTTCCATACACATTGCAGGAGGGACAATTTATGAACAAAATATGTATAGCAGATCATGTTATTTCCATTACACATTAACATAACAAGCACTGTAACATTAACATAAGACTAGCGGTTACATTGCTGCTGGAGTGTAACATTACGAGTGTATCAGCAGCCAGCCCAGGTGAACAGTGTATCAGATAACGAAGGCTATCAGCGAAGATGAGACGGGGAGAAAATCATCTCAAACCCAAGACTCGCTGACGGAAACAATTTAACACCATCGGTCCTAAGATTCGGGCACGCGAAATATGACATAAAAGGGCTGCTCACATTCATTCAGGCGGTTTTAGAATCAAAACCACCGGTAGGCTGGTCATGATACATATGTTGGACCGTCATATATTCCTTATTATTCAGGGGATAAAAAAAATCGACTCAATACTGGTTCTATTATTTAAAAATCTTTCTATTCATTAACCTCAACAGTATTCGAACTCTGGACTGTACTAGAACAATCACTAATATATGACATCACGGCCATCAGTATGGTATGTTGGCCTTGGTGCAGTGGGTCTGGCACCCGCCGCGCATTATGGCAGTCTCGGGTTCGACTCTTTGTGATGTTGATGAGTATTTATTCAAGGCGAGCGCTGCATTTCTCGTTTGTGCCTAGTCTTCCTGCTTTATTTGTTAGTATCGGAAACGATGACATGCAATGAGGAGCATCACATGCAGAAGATGTGTTTTGTTCCGTTTCCTAAGGCTGATATATTACTTTGTCAAGCCAACAATACCGGCATATCCAAAGTATGTGATTTTTATTTAATTCGGAAATTGTCATACGTCTTGAGGCAGAATATTATTCTGAATGTATGGAACGGGTGATTATATTACAAATCAAACGCGTCAAATAATATTTAATTTTGTAAATGTCTCAAATCGTTATTTTAATCCTAAATATTAAGGTACATGTGACAGTTGATTTAGCGTCCAACAGATGTATCATGACCAACCGACAGGTGGCTATGGTCCTAAAACTGGCAGAATGCATATGAATCCTTTTATGTTATGTTTCTAGAGTTGGAATCTTGGCATCAATGCTATTAAATGGTTTCCGTCAGCGAATTGTATGATTATAGGTGCCAATGGACGGGATAAGCCCCCTTTTGCTGTTCGCTGATAACAAATCTGCATCCAGCTGTCTCCTTGAGCCCATGTACAGTATTTTTGACTCAATATGCGCGGCATGCGTTCTGATAAAGAGACAATTTTGTTACTGCTATCGTTAATTATACGACCCATCATTTAAAGTTACATCAGTACTATGATGGAACTTCTAAAAATTATCGTGGATTTGAACAGATTTTCACACAGTCATGTTTTTACTGATTGCCTTCGCAAACCGATTCACTGTTTGTCCTGGCTCGATTGCTCGCTGCTGACATACAGTCACATGACAGCAGCAATATAACACCTATATTCAAGTTAATGTTATGTTGAACAAGTTAATGTATTGCAACTTGAACTACAGTGATGGAAATAAATGACCTACCATACTTGTTTTGCACATATGGTGTCCCTCCTATAATATGTATGGGGAGTTTACTGTTCTTCCAGCTAATATGTACACCTAGTAATGTTCTGGTTCATCAACGACATCATCATATAACGTGTAAAACTATATGAATCAAATTAATAGGTTGAGAGAGGGTGGAATTCACATGTTTCTATGCATTAAATGACAAAAAAAAATCATTTCAGCTTCGAAATGAGACTCATTCTTATCAGCGCATATTTGAACTCTTCGGATGAAGCTTGCAACAGCACGTTGATCTTTTTTACTTGCTCCTTTCTGTCATGACTTTGAATAGCAGTTGACTCAGATATTCAACTAGCGTTCACTCGCGTTCGTGGACAAGTTTTCCACGAACTTAAACACTTGAAGAGATTTCTTCTCTCCGCAAAACGAGTAGTCGAGCGGACAGAAGGGGAGGGCTCTGATCGGGCTAAGGCGGGTTCGTTTGGGGGTTGATTACTCGCTCCGGAAATTTTTCCTATACAAATGCTAGACACTCGTTGGAGCACTAAGCAGGAGCACCATCTGAAAAATGGGTGAAAAAAGGGTTGAACAATGTTCATGGAACTACTTTTAAATTTTGGGCTCACCAGACTACGTTTTTAAAATTACGAGTAGGAATTGATTGAATCCGTTTTCAAGAAGAGATTAGAACAAATGCGACTTCGCACAATAAGCAAAGTTTTTGCGTTGAATTCACAAGAAATTCGCAGTTTAACGACCCGGAACGTTTAAGCGCTGGAATGGGTACCTCCGGAACGCCATCACGTGACAGCATCTTCTGCATTTTTTTTTGTTGTATCATTAGTAATGCAGCCTCCCCATCACTAGTTGTTCTGTTATAGTGTCGTCTTCCAACACCAGCGTAGTAGCCTAGTGGATTAGTGATGCAGCCTTCCCATCACTATTTGTTCTGTTCTAGTGTCGTCTTCCAACACCAGCGCAGTAGCCTAGTGGATTAGTGATGCAGACTTCTCATCACTATTTGTTCTGTTCTAGTGTCGTCTTCCAACACCAGCGTAGTAGCCTAGTGGATTAGCGATGCAGCCTTCCCATCACTATTTGTTCTGTTCTAGTGTCGTCTTCCAACACCAGCGTAGTAGCCTAGTGGATTAGTAATGCAGCCTTTCCATCACTATTTGTTCTGTTCTAGTGTCGTCTTCCAACACCAGCGCAGGAGCCTAGTGGATTAGTGATGCAGCCTCCCCATCACTATTTGTTCTGTTCTAGTGTCGTCTTCCAACACCAGCGCAGTAGCCTAGTGGATTAGTGATGCAGACTTCCCATCACTATTTGTTCTGTTCTAGTGTCGGCTTCCAACACCAGCGCATTAGCCTAGTGGATTAGTGATGCAGCCTTCGCATCACTATTTCATCTGTTCTAGTGTCGTCTTCCAACACCAGCGCAGAAGCCTAGTGGATTCAATCTCTGCCCTATGACCAATAGATAGCCAATTCCCGTTCAATGTGATAATGTTTTCACTAATGAGGTGATTTCAATGAGTGGCAATTTACCTCTACAGAACTTTTTACCCTCGTATCACTCATGCCCGACCAGATAGGTCATCCCACCCGTTACGTGCTGGTGTCTACCTTTCCAGGGCCCACATCGAACTACCCTATTCATACATGAAACATATCTTGTAAAGCTAGTTACATGACGTATCCATGACGAATTATCCATTTCCGAGAACAGTTTCGTTTGATGAGTGTTGCGTTATTTTTTCGTGCTACCGTTTCTCAGGCTCTGCCTCTCCTTAACATTCGTGTGGTTTTCATGTTGGATCCTCTATTGAGTATACCTTATTCATGGGGTTCCGTTTGCTAACTTTTTTTTCGATGCTTGAGAATTTCGACCCTAGGCGCGATATTAACCCAATCTCGTAGCCCGTCGCTTTCTTGAACTGTTTGAATAGACTGAGTGTGGGGTAGTTTGTTTGAGTCTTATAGGGTGTATCAGGAAGACCTGATACATGACTGTCACAACCTTTTTATGTCATATTGCTACGTTTTTTTTTGTGGCAGTTTTCGTTACTAGATTATGTGCTTCCAAAAAGTTTATTAGACAAGGTCCTTCGAGTAAAAATTCCTCACATTATACATTATTCACAGCAGTAATTTTTACAGTTATGAATTACGATAACACAAGTGTTGGTTTCCGCTATCCCCTATCAATATTTTGTCGACAGTTTCGAGTTTACAGTCAATCAGTCATGTCCTTAGCGCCTTACTAACTTCATTTGGATTGAATGAGAATGTCAAAATTCAAGAAGTACGCGTATACCGAACAAAAATATAGTAAATCATTTAATATCACATAATACGTTATGAAATTCTGCAACAATTTAAATAAATTCAAATAAGTTTTCTAGCGAATGATAATCACATCAAAACTGACAAAAAAGTTTAATACGTGAATGACATTGGAAGACTTCCTGATTATTGAATGTGTAGTTATTAACTTGACCTCTATTATGATAAAATCATAAATTATAACGATTCGTGGCATACTGATCTTATGAGAAGTGGACGTATCTTCGTGTCGTAATGACGCGCCACTGTGTATGCATCGTTGGAATACAAAACGTCGTGTCGTCCAGGCATATAATAATGTCACGTACACCCAGCCACTGGTAATTCTGTCACGTATTGAATGCCCCACTAACACACAATAAACTGCCGTAACGATACGTTACTGTGCGTGACGAGGTGTGTTGCCATAGCAACACTCGTGTGTCGGCTTAGAGATATCGCCATTCTGATCTTAACGTGTCTAACTAATATGATTGCAGGGACAATTGGCCACCCACTTTCCCAAAGGCGTCGCAATGACCTGCAAGGATATTTATTCATCATAAGCAACTATTTTATAATACAGAATTTGTAGACCCTCCGTAGCTCACTATGGCACAATTCTTATTTGTCGGTTTGACACATGTTCAGGCAGCTGTGCTACGCTGGGACACAACACTATGTCGGTTGAGAGACAATTTCCGATACATTTTTCCAAGTGTCACTTTTATTTTTCTCATAGAAGTTTGATGACGCAAGCAAGTGAGCTTCTGGCGTTTAAACTTTTGTTATTTCTTTGCGAGCACGACAGTGTGAGATGCGTCGTGCCGTCGGACACCCCCCTTCTCAGGATTCGGAATGCGTCTAAATCCGTTTATGTACTTTTATGCATTTGTTTTCAACCATCGGATGCGTGACTGTGTTTCTGAAGTCAATCAGCATTGTAATTGGTCCCTCAAGTTGATGCTTGAGTCATGCGTTGACGTCGAGTGTAATGCGCCTGCGTCAAAGTGGGCGGTGCTGCAGGTCTTATTTCAACATAACACGCTAATGTTATTATTTATACATCGTATATTACGCAATAGAGCTTAATTTCTGTACTGAGGGGAACGATGATGCGTAGATTTTTCCTATCATAAGAACGTTGTTAGTATAACGTAACGATTCATCGTAGACTATTTTTCAAACACCGAATAGGACGGATAAACCTGCAAGTCCAAACGTAAAATATAGCCGCTGAGACATAAAAAAAATATTCAGGTGCTGCTGGTTGAAAATTTTACACAATGGATTACCGTGAATTTTGAAATTATCCTAGAAGATGGAATGTTCAACAGAATTAGCTAAGAGGACATCACAATTTTATATTGAACAACAAATCAGGTTTTTAATGTTTAGGCTAATGATCGAAACCCGATATTGATGACGAATCAATATTTTTTTCCCCTAAAATAAAAAAAAACTCATATTAAGATTTTACAAGGATTGTGGTTTATTTTTATCGCTACGTAAAATATTCCCAAAGTTTTTGCAACATACACTGGCTTTTAACGTATAAACTTCAGTTTATACGTTATATATGTGACGTAGAACGGAAGTTTATATGTTAGATATGTGACGTAGGAACTGAAGCTTATACATTAGATATGTGACGTATGAACTGAAGTTTATACATTAGATATGTGACGTAGGAATCGAAGTTTATACGTTAGATATGTGACGTTGGAACTGAAGTTTGTACGTAAGATATGTGACGTATGAACTGAAGCTTATACATTAGATATGTGACGTAGGAACTGAAGTTTATACGTTAGATATGTGACGTAGGAACTGAAATTTATACGTTTGATAAGTGACGTATGAACTGAAGTTTATACGTTAGATATGTGACGTAGGAACTTAAGTTTATACGTTAGACATGTGACGTATGAACTGAAGCTTATGCGTCCGTGTTGTGATCTTTAAAAATGTGCGGGAATTTTCGTTTATCCGTGAAATCTGAAATATTCATTCACTATCGACTAAACAAACCTAACCTCGCCAGGTTTTCCTTCTCCGCAATTTCATCATTTTGTTCCGACAACATAACGAAAATTACCAATAATTTATTCATATATACAATCGTCGCATGAAGGGCCTTGCTTTATACCTGGTAGAAAACTCGATGCCGGTATTTGGACAGGTCATTTCAGAAACATGTTGGCTGGTCGAAAAGGGTCAGAAATAGGCCGTTGTTGTAAACCACTGTTTGAAGAAATCATATTATACCTTTTCAAAGACAGACATTTTTATTATGTAGCATTTATTTACAGTACTGGGAAAAATGAAGACAAACATTGATTTAAGAAGTCACAATGATGATTAGCCTAACAAAAAACAAAGGCAATGACTGAAAATGTTTTTTGTGACAGCTCATTCGTGTTTTCAATGGGGGAAGACTTATGCTAACTAATAACTGTGTTGAATGAATGTCCTTAAAAATGTGAGAAATAATGTCGTCAAAATATTTTATTTCAATTTTCAATAACTGGACCATGACTGGTGTTATGAACGATTTAGTAATTATTGAAATTTTACTTACACCTACTGTTGTGTACTTTATTTTAGGTTTGTTAAAATCAGGTAAAAGTGCAAGGTACGAATGATTAAACGAGTTGTTTTATAATATTATTTTGAAATAAAACAAAGTAACATGTCAACAGTTCGACTCTCAATAGAGCACTAAACACTGATTGTAATATAAACGGACACAACGGAACAAAAGTGTAAATGAACAGCAAAAGAGGTGTAGTAAGTGTAAAGCGTGAAACGAAGAATAGAGAGCGGAAAGCGAAAAATGAAAGCCAAAGCGAAGCGAAGCGCCCACCCTCCACCCGGAGCCTCAGCTAATAGAATGAGATGTGATCTACACTTTAAATCTGCACCCTGAAATAATATGGGAGGGCCATGTTTACGTGTATGAAGTGATCCTCCTACAAGGGAACCCCTCACCTTTTGGGCCCCTCCCTAATGAGGCGTGGTGTCTTCAAGCCTTGGCCTTATTTGCATACAAAATAAACTTAGGCCGTTAACTAATTTGCAGGCTCCTCCCATCTTTCTGTTAACAAAATACGATAACCCTGAGCTCAGCAGTGTGAACACAGCCCCTCTTTGTTATTGGATCTAGTCCATACAATGCTGACTCGTCGAGTTTCACAGGATGCCCACATGGCCCTCCACTCGTCAACGTCTCCCACGTCATGTAATCCATAAGGGGGAACCACTTGCTTTTGAAGGGGAACCGAAAATATGCAAGGCAAGGGATTTTTTAGTGTAACTTAAGCTAGGGTTAACAGGCCAAAGATCTACAGTTTCTCTTGCATACACAACGCTGCTCTCTGTTGTAATGTTTGGGTAGCAATGTTTCCAAATATATGTGCTAGCGGAGGCTGATCATAACACTACCATACAGTCATGGTAATAATAATAATATTATTACAAAGAATAATAATGATAATGATATTAATTACTGGTAATAATGAAGACTTTTTTGACCACAATCATAGCCTAATAGTACAATTGAAACAGTTGCCTTAACCTATAATCACAATGATGTATAAAATTCACACAACCAGCGGGAATACAGTTTAAAAATTACAGAAAACAATAGTACAAATAATTTAGGTAATAGTACAATAATTTAGGTAATCACTCCATCGTATTAACAATGACAAGAGAGCGGGCGCATCCATAGAACAGATTGCAATTATGATTTTGTTAGACTAACTCATAACTCAAGTAAGTGGCTGCGTGCCGCTTCACAAAACAGTACCTTGATCAGAGCTGACTGGTTTTAACAAAATAAACTGCTTGCTGACGTCACGGTGGGTCCTCCATCAGTCGTCTAAACGGGGCATTAAACCTCACCGTCAATTTTCTCATGTTGCATTGGAAGATTTTTCCATAGTGCATTATGATTTAAAGAACTGGATTTTAGCTTCCCTTAGCGCAAATAAATTTCCTATCAGCATGTCACCAACTGCATATTGCCGTCTTGTGGGTTATGAAACATCCTTGTCCTCATTGTAATCAACAGGGATGATTTACCCACGATAACTAAATTCATCTCAATAACCAAGGGCGACAGTGTTAAGTATTATTCCAGACGAAGGGTTGTAATTAAGTCCATTCTTAGGACTGAATAACATACGTTCAGAGATTGTTGTGGAATATGCAATATCATCGAGTTCACCATAGCAACGCTGAGAGGGTCGGTACTATCATCACCGTACTAGCATAACTAGGATTGGTAACAATCATCGAGTTCACCATAGCAACGCTGAGAGGGTCGGTACTATCATCACCGTACTAGCATAACTAGGATTGTCTGCATGACTAGGATTGGTAATACAGCGATTGACGACATGAAATCCTTGTTTTTCGCTCGACAGAAGGTGGTCAAAGTTGTTGGTGTAGACGTTATACAACAATGACGATTGCCGACCTCTCTGCCTAATTGCGTTCATACTACCCCACCGCACAAGAAATTCCAGTTCCCTGTTCCAAACTACAAGTAATAGTACAATCTGAGGAAGGGCTCCTCAATCAATAAACTTTTTGAACAAGTTCATTTATATGCATCATCGGAAGCCTTTTTCGCGTCTAAAAAGCACCGGAATACAGGAAAGTTCCTACATCTCTGATACTCAATTGCTTATTTGGAAGCGAATACCGACATTAAGTTCCGTGGTCCTATTATATACACACTGACTCTGCGGTTGACAGAAATGTTGAGCAGGTTGTAGGAACAACCTGCTCAAGAGATCTTATTTCGAGGTGACAATCCAGGCTGCAATCAGTCCGTGGAAGGCAACCTATACACTTCATTCATTTCAACAGCTTTGTTGTTTTTGAGGCCTTTGACAATGCTCCTAACCTCGCCACAGAGAGATCATTATTTTTTCCATACCAAACTAAAGAATATCACTGAAATTCTAACCACTGCATAATTTGTTCAGCTTGGCCATAAGCACTTGTTTACAATACATAAAGCGAACAAGGTTTCCATATATTCCCATATTAGCTATCAAGGCGATATCTATTCGGTTCTCATAATTCTCTCTTATTCAAACCGCCGCCTTAGCTCTGATATAACCAGCCACATTTTTCAGGTCTTCCACGCGTTTCAAAGCTGGCGAATTAATGAATTCCGAGGCCTGATCCGCATCAGCTTTTGGGCTCTGCCATCGTTGATTATTGTCGGTAAACCGCTCATAGCCCCCCCCCAGGCTGCAACACCCAAACCCGCTGCAGAATAATCTTTTCGGCTAAACAATATTTGGGCCTAAGGAAAATGATTTTGGCAGAAGAGCGCTAGCGAACACCTTAATACTATTTTTTTTATCACACGGTAACAATTCACGGATGTATGTTGTTACTTTGAAAAAGTCTATATGAGCTCAGACATATTATTTCTATAGTTGCATTATAATCTTTGGGTTCACAGCAGACCCTGTTACCTCATCCTTGTGCAGCAACAGCGAATACATGCAACATAGGCAGTGCAAACATCATTTGATGAATCACGGCTACAGAACAACGACCGATACATTATTTATTTCAATTTGAAAGTAGAATTTGAAATTGGTAGCAACAGGTTGGAGATCCTTCCATGCTGTCCTGGTGCAGTGGGTGTTGCACTCGCCACGCGTTCTGGGAGTCTCAGGTCAAATCCCGGTCAGACTGATATTTAATCATCATGACCGTTGCATGGTTCCTGATATTTAATTACACTTTGGTTTACAGTAGAGTGCAACTTACTTCCCATTAGCCTATTCGAGTCGGAATTCACTATTATACGATGTTATAACTATCACCGGTCCGGTGCCTTATACCAATGAAGAATTCAGTCACGGGGAGCCCCAACTCGATGCACCATTGACTTGTACCGAGCTGGTAGAGAGGACGATCCGAGGAGAGGAGCAAGACTGCAGAAGGTCACCTCTGCATTAATGATTGTCCGCTCTCCGAGGAAGGAAACATAAGCTCACAAGATAACGGAAATGTACGTGACTGGCAAACCGTTACATGATCATGATCGTAGAATACTAACATCTTAAAATGTTTTTCTATTTAATGAATCATAGGTTCATGTAATTCAAATTGTCTGTCAAAATCTTGCAAGACTTCATCTGCAAGACTACTCGTTAAATATTGCAATGAAACCCATAGAGTAATGCCAAAGGTATTCGTTCGAGAATAATTGTAGCTTCAGCCCCCTATAACAATTTGTTTAGAAGTTGGCCACATCTGTTGCACAAAGCTTCTGCAGTCTATTGGTAAAATGCATCGATCAGTGAGTGTATCCTGGATTCGATAATAAATACGATCGTTATTTGATTATATATATTGTACTAAAATCAAAGAACAATAACATATGTTCCGGGAAACTCATGCATATTCACTGAACAGCGATTCATCAAACTCTGCTTAGTAGAAATCCTCTTTAATATGATGTAGTCGTGCGAGTAGTGGTCAACTACTGCGGGACATTGCTGTTGCTCTTCATCATCTAACAATTGTTTCACTTGCTGCCGTTCGTGAATAGCTTTTGATCAATATGCAAGGCGTCCTTGTGGCTGTGACGCTCATTATTTACTCAGAAGTTTGTGAGGAGCGTCGCTGTTTGTCGCAACATGGTGTGTTTACAAGTGTTTACGAGTGTAAAAAGACAAAAACAAACCTTTTGGCCCAAGCTAGGTTGCCTCTATGATAGCAAAAGAATTACTTCTGAAGTAGAACGTCTAAGAGCGCTTCATGTGTAATTTCTGTTTTTAAAACATCAAGAAAAGAAATGATTTAGCTATTTAACTGTGGTTCATGTGGAATTCGTCGAGCCGTGACTTGCACGTTTCGATTGTATTGCTGTTTACAACCTTCGCTGGAAGATTGTTCCTCTCCTCGACAACTCAATAAGTGATGAAATTGCGCGTGATGTCGACTGAGAAACGCTCCCAAACGACTTAGTATCCATTATTCCTAGTCACTCCTCCTCAGAGTAAAAAGGTTCGCCGAGACTGAAACAGGCTCACCGAGTCTGGGAGTAAATTCGATACCATATTTCTCGAACTGCCTGAAACAAGTAATGCGTGATGAATGGTAATTTACAGCGGCGCACGGGTTCTGCGTTTGCAGTTTTTTTAATTGCCGATCGTTGAAGCAGCAGTCGAGTTCAGTTCCCGAGCAGAGTGGTTCGGTCGATCGTGATTGAATACAAATATCGAACTCGGGTTGTGCAGGATTACGAGCCTACACTTTATTGTGAATATGGGTGTAACAATAAAATGGTAATGCAATATTGCATTATACAGATACTTCTCTTAACATTATGCTGTTCATCTCTAATCAAATTAAAATATACATCGAATAATTGATCCGAGTAAAAAAACATACATCTTTGTCTTTTCGTTAGTCGCATGCTATCTGGAATCGACTTGCATGCATAGAATGTCGACTACATCAGAAAACAATTCCCTAATTTCATTTTCATACTCGTTCAATATTTCCAAAAAAGTGTGCGTTCAGCAGAATATCATTGGTAAGCAACGACACTTCTTTGTATGCTCGCATTATGGACAAATAGTAAATATGTATGTGCTACGATTAGACCTGGCCGCGTTGTGGTGTGGTTCAAATCAACTCGTCAAATAAAAACCACTCACAACTCATATAAACGAAGTGAAAAACCCTTTGATCTTTAAATCGACGTATTCTCTATCACGTGTGCACGTTGCTGCTCTAGCTTTAAAAATCCTGTGTTTTCGTGTCATTGAAACCAGTTGACTGCCTCATTACTTCAACACATCACTTCAACAACGCGAACCTGGATGCCTTTAAACCAGTTGACTGCCTCATTACTTCAACACATCACTTCAACAACGCGAACCTGGATGCCTTCAAACCAGTTGACTGCCTCATTACTTCAACACGTCACTTCAACAACGCGAACCTGGATGCCTTTAAACCAGTTGACTGCCTCATTACTTCAACACATCACTTCAACAACGCGAACCTGGATGCCTTTAAACCAGTTGACTGCCTCATTACTTCAACACATCACTTCAACAACGCGAACCTGGACGGTTTTAAACCAGTTGCCCGGTCTTTATTTCAGCTGACACAAAACATTATCCCGGCTGAGCGATAATTTTTCTGACTGTAAAAGCCTTCGCACACGATATTCAATGTCCCGAAAGCCTTGAGCCTTTTGATCGAGGGGGCACGACTCATGGATCAAAAGGCCAACGCTTGCGACACTTTGAACCCCGTGTGCGGAGGCTTTAGGCTCTTGTCATCTGCGTAATCCCTTTCACAAATAATTGACAAGAAATTAGAAATTGGAGTGCAATGTTACAGGATTCTGCCCCAATTTGTATGAATGAAATTAGTTGAGCCAGAACCGCTATCAGTTTATCAATGTAGCAAGGTTCTAATTGGCAAGGCTCTTGCAACAAGGCTCTAATTGGCAAGGCTCATGTAACAAGGCTCTAATTGGCAAGGCTCTTGTAATAAGGCTCTAATTGGCAAGGCTCATGTAACAAGGCTCTAATTGACAAGGCTCTTGTAACAAGCCTCTAATTTGCAAGGCTCTTGTAACAAGGCTCTAATTTGCAAGGCTCTGCAGAAAAAAATTATATCCATCATTTGTCGACGGTTTTTTGTGCTTCGACTGTAAGAACGTTGCTTTGAGAAGCTTTCGATATGTGTTGGAGTTGTTTATGGATTTAATAATTTAGGTGAGCTGCATGCATAAGAACAATATTTCCCAAGTTCTGAACATTGGTCAACCGATTCAGTATGACTTTTTATGCATTGCATCTGCGCAGACATCAAGAAAATCATTGTATGATTTGAGATTTTGTAAAACTGGATGAATCCAGAAGAATTATATTCCTCCTAGATAATGTAGCACATGGTAAATTAACCGGATTATCTATTTCATATCCATATGAATAATAAATAACTGAGCCCCTTCTTAGCGATCAAATTCAACTCAAGTAGGAGCAACAATAAATGCGTCTTGAATTAGGCTCATGTAGTAGCAAGAACGCCACAGAATGGTCCGTCGGTTTAGACGCGTGGTCACGCTCAACAAAGAGGTTAAGACATTGAGATTACGTGTCCCACCGGTTGGGGTTCAGCGGTTATAGCACGATAGCCACCCTGGCCCTGAGTTCAGACTAGAGGCAAAGCTTCTAAGGACACGTGGGTCATTCTTACTTTGTACGGAACTGTGAAAAGTGAGGTGTTTAAAATGTAGTGACTAAAGTATTTAAGGCAGTCGTCTCCTAACACTCCTTCGCTCACAGCCTGTCAGGATTAAATCCTGAAATAAAGATATATATTATATGTGTTCCCGTGTTCCAGTCTTCCACCTTTACTCCTGCTGTAATATTGCCGACGAGGTGAAAATTTAATATTTGAATACAAATTTTGATTCTTTCAACAGTGCAGTGTTGGAATACAAATAGTAAAACTCTACAACCAAGTACACTGGAAACCATCGGAGACTTCCTATTTATACAAATCGTGTTTCAAAACTAAAGAGCCTTGAAATCAGCGGAAGCAGACGAAACAAGAAAATGCATCACTGTTGTACACATGCGTATCTCTCAGTATAATAACAAAGTTTCAACAGTAGATCAATATACTGTGCTAGTCATGAGCTTAAATATGATCTATTCAACGCAGAAGGGGCATTTCAAAGCGATACATGCATGAGAAAGAAACAGGGGGATGGTGAGCTGATTGAAAGGATCTCACGATATACTGAGCTAGTCATGAGCTTAAATATGATATATTGAACGCAGAAGGGGCGTTTCAAAGCGATACATGCATGAGAAAGAAACAGGGGGATGGCGAGCTGATTGAAAGAAACTCACGAACGGTCAACGATTTGGGGAATCGATGCAAACAGATAAGTTATTGTGAGAGTTGGTAGCTTCGGGCACAGGTCATCACATTGCTGCGGTTCACCAAGATGATAAAGACGTGGATCATCCAATGCAAAGGGAAGACGTTCAAAGACATGGGACTATGAGCAAAACAACTTCTATCAAATATCGGTGGACCTGAGAGACATCATCCCAGAATATGTGTGAGTACTAACCTTTCATACAGCATGTAAATTGTTGTGTACCTGTTATTATCAATAAAAAAATATTCTTTAAATGTATGTTTGTCATTACCCCAAAAAACATTCAGAGGACCCAGCATTGAAAATGCCTGTATGCAACATGACATGCAACAAAGTTGCAATACAATATACATAAGCATTGAAATAAATAAAAAACTATTCCGAAAGCTATCCGTCTGTCCGAAATGAGTCTTTCACCTCCGTTCCCCTTCCCGCGTCAAAAACCGGTTCCTACCCGGCCGCTTGACTCAAGGTTGCATGCATCGCGCCGGTGACTCCGGCCCTACCCTACCCCACCCAAAAGTGACTCTAGAACGCGATTTTCGCACCGTTATGCTCTACTAACTATACATGCCTTAATCTCAGTTGTCAGTTTACGACGCTTTGCAAATATACTTCTTTATTACACAGTCATTTCGTTCAGCTTGAACGTTGGAACTGCGGGGGTAAGAGGGTGAACAAACATGTTCATTCGATTCTAAAAAGAAGCAGACGTCAAGTAGCTACTAAATTCTGCAACTATTGATGTCGTAAGACCATTTTGGGAGAATATCGGGTCAAAGACCTCTATTGAAACCTCAAAACTGACATTTTGACTACCGCCTCATCGATGTGTCGCATCCAAACATAGACTATCTCAATAATAGCATCATTTTGGAAGAAACAGTAATAGATGTGTTATCCTGACTGTTTATTCATTGGTCTCTGCTGACCACTCTTTGAAGTATGTTATGTGAGTCTGGCGTTTACTGTGCACGTTCTGCAAGTTATGATGAAGTCATTGATTTCTTCGTCCATCTTTGAATACCACGCTAATAAACGTGCAATGCCTATACTCTACAAATGTGGGGTGAAAGGCGGAAGCGATCTACGTGGCATTTCATTAGAAGCTCAAATCATTCATGAACGGATCTATGTGTCTTAGTTAATGTTAATTGCAGCCAGCGCAAAGCAAAAAGGATTGGTGTGTAGGGTTCTATGTGTTGGTGCAACCGTCTAGCCGCCCCTGATTGGCTGTAATTGATCCGCCGATAAAAAAACAACCAATGACATTCGATCGAAAATATGACTCGCGCCTGCTCTCACATAAATCAATACTGAAAGCACTGCAAATCTTGTTTCAGCTATAAATGCTGTGTTGATCCATCTAACGTAGATCACTATCGACAGAGATGAGAAAAAATCACATAGATCACTAACTCCATTTGCCCTACGGAAAAACATATAGAAGCCTTCAGCGCAGTAAAAAAATTCCCTCGACGAAGTTGTTAAATATATAGATAAATTGAAAGTTACAAGTTCTCCAGGTCCAGACCAAGTCCATCCCAGAATACTGAAAACGACAAAGAACTAAATCGACGATCAGAAATCACACACTTTCACCGAATCTCTCACAAATAACACTTGCCCTTCATAATGGAAAGAAGCCAGCGTCACTCTAATTAGTCTCACCTCAGTAATTGGCAAATTGATGAAAAGTTTGATAACGGATAAAATTACCGATTTCTTAGAATCAAACAAATTGATTGGCGACTCTCGGAATGGTTATAAACACAATGTTTCCTGTCATACGAACCTGCTTCTTCTTTCAAGAATATAATCGAAATTCGCGACACCAAATTTCCAATCGACATAATTTACTTTGACTTTCAAAAGGCCTCCGATAAAGTCCCGCTCAATCGCTTAGTTAGTAAATTGCACAGCATCGGTATTCGAGGCAAACTTATCGCCTGGATAAAATGTTGACTTACGGGCAGATTGCAGCAAGTTGTACTAAACGAGATCCCTCACCTCTGGGTAATGTTACAAGTGGCGTGCGTCGAGGATCCGTGTTAGGATACAAAATCGTTGGGAAACGTTCCTCACTTGACATCACACGCCATTTCTTCACGTATAGAGTTGTCGAATGATGGAACAAACTGCCAGCGGAAATTGTAAACAGCATTACAATCAAAACAACGTTCAATTCATGACTCGATATAATCTACAGGAATCGCCGTTTAATAGCTAAGCTGTTCCTTTTCCCTTTCTTGATGTTTTAAAAACGGAAATGGCACAAGAAGTACTCACAGACGTTTCACTTCAGAGCAAAATTGATAATCATGCTATCAAAAGGCAACCTAATTTGGACTAAAATCCCTTTTGTTGTCTTCGTACACTTTTGAACACTTGTAAAAGTGTATAAAAGCAAACACGTCACGAGGGATAACTTTGTTCATCGTCGCTTGAACTATTTACTGCGCAGTGAAGTCAGGATTATTTGTTATTCTAATATTCGCCATAGGTTATAATATAATAATTAGAAGCCAATACGATCGATTAAGATTCATATAACAGCCAGACAGCCATTTTCTTTATCCATCATTATTGGTATTAGCGAACGTCATGAAGATAACAAGACTACGTTAGTAAGCAGCCGTTTCAAGCCTATGTATTAGCCTACATCTCCCACTACCCGCCCATCACATCAAGATTAGGCCGTAATTAGCTCTTTTCGAGGTCAGGTAATTTCCAGCGGAGAAATTAGTCATCGCCATCATTAGTGAAATTGCCAGTCCAGGGAGAACACGATAATCCGTCATGCCATGCATGGAACGGACGGTCAAGGGAGAACACGATAATCCGTCATGCCATACATGGAACGGACGGTCCAGGGAGAACACGATAATCCGTCATGCCATGCATGGAACGGACGGTCAAGAGAGAACACGATAATCCGTCATACCATGCACGGAACGGACGGTCCAGGGAGAACACGATAATCCGTCATGCCATGCATGGAACGGACGGTCCAGGGAGAACACGATAATCCGTCATGCCACGCACGGAACGGACGGTCCAGGGAGAACACGATAATCCGTCATGAAACGCACGGAACGGAATGTCCATGGAGAACACGATAATCCGTCATGCCACGAACGGAACGGACTGTCCAGGGAAAACACGATAATCCGTCATGCCACGCACGGAACGGACTGTCCAGGGAGAACACGATAATCCGTCATGCCACGCACGGAACGGACGGTCCAGGGAGAACACGATAATCCGTCATGCCACGCACAAAACGGACGGTCCAGGGAGAACACGATAATCCGTCATGCCACGCACGGAACGGGCGGTCCAGGGACAACACGATAATCCGTCATGCCACGCACGGAACGGACGGTCCAGGGAGAACACGATAATTCGTCATGCCGCGCACGGAACGGACGGTCCAGGGAGAATACAATAATCCGTCATGCCACGCACGGAACGGACGGTCCAGGGAGAACACGATAATCCGTCATGCCACGCACGGAACGGACGGTCCAGGGAGAACACGATAATCCGTCATGCCACGCACGGAACGGACGGTCAAGGGAGAACACGATAATCCGTCATGCCACGCACGGAACGGACGGTCCAGGGAGAACACGATAATCCG
>SDVV010002040.1:0-23908 GCA_016164225.1 Gammarus roeselii
ATATATATATATATTCATTCGACAAACTGCTACTGTCATGGAAAATATGAACGTGAGATAATCATTAAATGATGACAAACGATCTGATGACAGCATTTGACATTTATAACGCAGAAAATGAGTGCCTCTTCTGATTTCTTACTTCCTATCGTGTCGTTTAATTTCATGTATCGACACTGATATTTAGTGACAAGAAACAGTACTTTCGACAAACTTAGTTTTCTTTCAACTCATTGGGAATACTTAATAAATTTTTATATCACATTTCACAAACTTCAAATAACGAAGATTACGTCATAGCGTAACGACTGACAATCACCACGCAGTGCCTTTATAGTTGTAAAACGAATCTCCCATGAAAGCCACACGTTAAATATCTCCTGCCCGGATTATAAAGGAATAAATGGCAGTGGCCCTGGCTCACATTGACCTACTCATAGCGTGATATCCTCTACTATCCATGTATAAGGCTTGCCTTCAGTATCAGGGATTCTGATCAATTGTTTTAAAATATATTAGTGTCTCTTTTCCACATCTTTCTATCATCAGGATATAGTACTAATTTGATGTGCATTTCAAACTTACTCTAATGGATCTTTGTTGGAGATGAGTTCATGTAAGATTTGTGACCTTAGGTTCAGTTCTGAGAGTATAAGATTCACCCTACCGTTCATACACGATTCAATATACTCAGTCACACGCGATGACTCTATAAGGCACTTTATCTTATATGAGGGTCTCTGCTCATGATGAACTATTTAAAAAAAGGCATTGTGTGTATTTATGTTTTGATTCAATGTTCACGAATAATACCATACCGTTCATGTATAAAATAAGATTCTTATGCATTGTATTCAGTGTCATGTTATCGATCGGTAATGAACCCACACATAAGTATATGTTTCCATTGTTCACCATTTGCATTTTTTTGCTAGTTGGATTTGGCTGAGCTTCCTCAACCTCTTGCGTATCAATAAGAAAGGCAATCGATACGGAATGAAAGATTAAGGTAACCCTGTTCGATTATTGCTTAATTACGCTGATAAAATCAAACATATTCTACCGTACACCAGTTCAGCGTGAACTCTTAGAATTAAAGACTATTTACAACAAATAACTCTCCGAAACATGCTGTCTCAATCACTCTTTAGTGCAAAATCTCGTTCATCTCAAATATTGCTCATTCTAGCAACTTTTCAATTAGAGATGGTTACTACCACAATGTTACAATGTAAGGTCCTTAGGCTGGTGGTCCCGACTAAGCCTTCGCCTGGACCGTCACATTATAAAAAGATTGCAGATATGAAAAAAAACATCACGGACATGAAATGAAGCTCTTCAAATATAAATAATTTACAAATTTGAATACAGGCCACCCCCTCTTCATATGCATCCCACTTTATTTCACGCTCTGCCTCGCCCGATTAACGCAGGCCCGCAACTGCAACACCGTCAAAGCGAATACCACGTTTCCCCATGAAATTGCCTCCTATTGAAGAGGGATCGGTTTCATTACGCTTGTTACTTCACTCGAGCGATGGTAAACAGTAATATGAATTGTATTCCTGTCCTGCAATAACCCATGCTCGTTTATTCACTAAAATGAAGCACTGCTCTTATTTTAAATAGATAAGTTACATACCACATGAAAAGACGCAATTGATAAATAGGACTGAAATGCCTGACGGCATTCGGGACTAATAGTCATATTCCAGTCGGTACATTATTGAAGGGCACAATTGTTGAATTTTTCCACCCGTGAAATTCTTTCCTGTTGATCATTTCGGAAGCTGGAATGACAATTGGAACGTCCGGGATTCAAGCATGCAGGAAGTATAACATGTGAACAGGATTAGTGCGTATTATTTGATAGGGTAATTCATTTCATAACCTGTGAACAATGATTTAAGCGTGTGATCATTGGAGGGATGAATTTCTTCCAGAACCCTAGCAAGGAACGTTATAACAGCATTGCCCGCATTAGCTGCTATTTTGGGAGCAGGAGGTTAGAAGGTAAAAAAGATGCCATCAATTGAGCAGTGTAAACAGTGACTCTGCAGTGTTCCTGGAAGCATAACATATGATCCTCGGTGCGTGAATGCACATTGATGCGCTCCGACAGCATTCCTGGTAGCCGCTGATACCATCAAAATTGCAAAATTTACAATATTCCTCTAGTTTGTAGGTAGTAGGTGATGCTATTAGCTGTGACATCTTTACAGGGTCCAGTAGTGTTTTTGATGGCAGCAGATGCCATACACCACGCACCTTTTTTCTGTGCACCAGTGCAGCACAATCCCAAACTTCGTATTGAAGCAGAAAAAGAGATATACACTTATGACAACCGTGGGAATAGACTCGGATAACAGTAAGCAACAAATTGCGACAGGCCTGATCAGGGCAAAACCGGCATCTCAGAATAAACGGTGTGATTTTTATTCACAGGGACAAGTCGTTCCTATGATGACATTGATACAGTCTCACTCCCATGGGAATAAAGGACATGTGTGCTTCGAGTTAGTCTTCCTTCCAGACTGTTTGTGTCCAAAATCAGCAGAAAAATCCCATATGCCTCTGCTCCATATTTTTTCTGCACCCTCGCCAAATATCAAATTTGTTATACCCTTACTGCATGAGGCGGCGTGCCAACACCAATACTCTGCATGCCTGACTTGAGGCGGTACCGAAACTCCCAGAGCTGGGACAGTGTTTTCTGATCAGACTGGGCAGGAATGAACGACTAGGATTAGCATAATATGATAAGATCTTGGAAGGGGACAGTATTTGGAAGAGCTTCTTACGGGATGAACGTGAAACGGAGCAGGAAAACCGCACATAGTGCTGGGACGGTAATTTTAAAACACATCTAATGTTCATCAGTTGAACGGATTATCTGTCAATAAATCATGTTCATGGGGCTCCGCGAATGCCGCTGATTAAACCACCGCTGCAATGCTATCATCGTCCAGTGCGTTATATTCAAATAAACTAGAGGCTAGTAACGACGTCGTACTCATGGACAAATTCGGCTCCAACAAGAAGCTGTCACATCAAAACGATGCTCTCGGGGAAGGTTGCATGAACATAACGTATGGGGGCCAAGTGGGAACCATCCCCTCCACTGCCACCCTCTTGTTTTCACACTCTGGCGGCAGAGTGTGCAGGCAACGCCAGCCCTCGCATTTTTTGCCGCTTCCTGTGCCTCCTACCCCACTGGCGGCAGAGTGTGGTAGGAGAGGGCAATTCTACCTCTCCATTGGTAGCAACTCCACCCCTCCATCGTCATGTACTATAGAAACCACTCTAGGAAGCCATGCAATTTATTCCTCACATATATGAAAGTGAATAATGCATGTTATATCGTTATGATGAATTTATCTCCTACAGAAAATCAGCAATGGCTGACTCTAGAGTCGATACGATGAACCGGCTCTGACTGGGTGCTTCGGTACTGAGTAAGGTGGTCTATTGGGTAACAATGCCTGATCAAAGAAGATAAATTTTCTGGCATCATTTTCTCGGTGGGTTTTCTTTTGCAGACGACTGCATCAGGAGTCTAACATAAACGAATTGCCCTGTTGCTAAGGTTATTTTTGATGAATATATCTTGTGGTCTATAGTTTAAAAATGTGTTCCAATCAATTTGCAATCAATACAGATAAATAAATTAGCAAGAAGAGCATTTGGTGTTTGCAGAATTGAAATTGAAAAGGTCGTGAAATTGCTTCAAGTCTACAATATCTTAAATAAGAAATCAAACAGTATTATCATACCCACAACCAGCGTCACGTCTAGGGCTTGACAAGTCTCATGGTATTGGATTTCCGCCGGTAAAGTTTAATAATAATCGGTCATGTTCTCACGTCCTTGATACTCTTGATTTTTTTACTCCATATCACACAAATCGAATAACGGGTCACAAGTCAGTCCTTGTAACACCCCTTGACTTGACTTCTCACAAAAATAATATTTTACAGAGTCTGACCTTCCCATCAGAAAGTCGCTGCTCCTAATTGCTTTCGACTGATTGCTGCAGTCTTCACCAACTGCTGCCGAGGCGCGTGTGCTTTGCAAAGAGGCGAAAATGCAGGGAAAGAGTCCGATGGATTTATCAGAGGGGGCAGTGATTGGGAAAAATTTACTATTGGAAAAGAGACACAGCAGGCAGGTGATGGTGACTCGTGCGGCAATATAAAACTCAATGATACATTTACCATTATCTCTGTTAATAAGAATCTTCGTTTATACAACGTTGCAATGCAACTTTTGATTTTAAAAATGTTGTGAATACGTATTGTTTTTCTTACGAGCTATATTGTTATAATTTCTATTATTAGAATTAACTGATATGAGCTAATTATTTGCCATGATAAGGACGGATTTTTCATACTTTTGACAGCCCAAGAGAAATTGTTGTGGAATTTGCTGATTGAACCTTCCATTCCTTCAATGGCTATGAACTCTTGAGGACTGTGCAATGTGGCAACGAGTATAACTCGATAACTTCAACAAGAACCTTCAAATGCTGATACCTCAGTTATAATATCACGTGTGAAATATGAAAGGTGAAACATCCGTTCGCCGACATAATAATGAGTTTCTTATTTCAAACAGTTTTTTTGTGGAATTACATTAGTTTTATTAATATTAAGTGAGCACCTCTCTGGGGAGATTCGTCTATGGATGTTTCTATGTAATTTCAGGTCAAACTTGCAACTGCATAATTTTTGTTTCAGAAAACTATTTAATTATTCTGTTTCGAAAGCCATTCCAGCCTACACCATGGAAAGAATAAGCGCTAAGCTTGAATTGCAACTCCATTTTATTTTCGCAGGAAGCGAACACGGCGGCAAAGGCGGGAGACGACGCGTGAGAAGTTTTGTTAGCAATTAGAAATGAAAAAGTGGTCAAAACTTGATCCGGGCAAATTGAGGTTTACCATATGATCGAAGGCAAATATGATATGAAACGACGGGTGCACATTCATATGTTGGTATATCAATGTTTTTCTCTGACTTATATTCAAGGATGTTCAATCAAATTTTCTCGCAAATCCAATGGTGACTTTCCCTTCACTGCTTATTGCCTGATGCAGTTTTTTTGTTTACGGTGGTTTTGGGATGACTTTACCACCCACGGAGGTGGGACACAATGAAACACCGAGAGAGACTTTGTTGGACGCTAGTTTGTTGGTTTATTGACATAAGCCTTATAATTCCCTGACCAATCACTTTCATTAAAGCAAAGTCAGATTTTTGTGAGATTGTGGCACAGATATCACACTGACCAGCAGGAGTGCAGGGATTTCCTACAAGCATACTCATGAAGTTGGGCTGTTTTACATCAGTGGATGGTTTTGCCATAAAGCTCTGTCACCTGGAATACAATATAACATTAAAGCGTGAGATTTAAAGGCATTTTTGGCTACCTTTTATTGTGTCACTAGAACACATAAATTTATCGGCGTGTTCTCGGGTTCCGCTGGCCGAGAACCTACATCACCGTCCCCATTCTATGGAAGCTTCATCATACAAACAAGCTGATGCGCTACCCACTCTGTGACTAATCATTATTATTGTGCTCTGTATTAAGAATGTGTTTGAGAGTTAAGTGTGCTCGATTTGCAATTGCAGAAGTAAGGGATGCCAACACTTGTCGTGCCGATGTCTCAACAAAACATATCGTCCACGTAGTAGCAGGCGGGAGCCGCAAGCGCTCTTCATTCGTTATTCAGATGCATGCATACGTTGACTCTTATTTTCCCGTCGCAAAAAAGGTTGAAAAAACTATGGAGACTGTGGTAAATATATCCCGTCAGAATTTGTCCACTTTAAGTATATTTATCTCCTGAAAATATTTCACATAGAGCTGAGATTTTGTCTCATCGTTTTGTATCTATTGCATTATTAATTTTTTTATTACCGAGTTGGAAAAACGTTTAACCTAAGTGAATTATTTTTTATTATTAATGATATTAGAGGGCTTTTTTTGTCTGCAGCCATGCGTTGACGGACCTAACAAGTGCCAGCACGTGGCTATCAATGCTAGCAATTGAAATTAGAATTAAACATGTAACAGAAATATGACAGTTGTTAAAGAAGGAGCAGAGAAAGTTGTGATAACGGTTTTCCATTCATATTTCTGAAAAAAAGCCTGTCTGAACGATATATCGCCCCCTTCAAGTTCATCTCCGATACCCTTTCCAGGAATATGGTAATACACGCCTATATGTGATTGATCGAATAGTTATATATTTCAACAGATAAGCTGCATGCAAAGTACATTGTTTACAGATTGATTGCCTTATAATAAAAACCGCGCAATTAAACTGATAAGTAAATTCACCATTATGACATCATCTGAGCATCTAAACGACGAGTCATTTAGGTGAGGGGAAGGGGGCAGAGTAGGAGACTGTAAAAAATACCGTGCGCTCCACTTGTATCAAATGCCAACCATCCATGGATGCGTTTATGTTGGTTTTAGTGACGCTCACAGACGTTAATTTCTCCGATGTGGCCTTCAATAGGCGAGGAACATTTTATTTTCTTCGGTACAAATTTATGAGAAAGGACCACGTGACCGGAAAGAATCCTACAGCATTGTTTGTTGAACGTCAGGAAGGATAAATACTGTTTGGCATTGGGGTTATCTTGAGTTAGACAGGACAAACAGTGTATGTCTCAGTTGTTCCTGTATGTCAGTTAGGACACACAGTGTATGGTACTGTGTTTCTCGTATATCAGTCAGGATACAAATTGCATGACATTGTTTTTCTTGTGTATCAGTCAAAACACAGTGTATGGAAATGTGTTTATTTCACGTCAGTCAGGACCCACTACATAAAAATTTTTCATAGCTGTCAGTCAGCACACACACTTTATGACATTTTGTTTCATGTACTTCAGTCAGGACACACAATGTATCACGTGGGTTCTGCTGTGTCAATCAGGATATACACTGTGTGACACTGTGTATCTTGTATGTCAGTCAGAACAAATGCTGTATGACATTGAGTTTCTTCTGTGTCTGTCAGAACAAAAACAGTGTGTCACACACCGCATGACTTGTGTTTCCTGTGTGTCACACTGTATGACATTGTATGTTTTAACAGATTGCCATAATATAAATGTCGTAGTTGCCATGCATTAATGTGTCTACTAATAAATCGGCTGACATTAATTAGGCCTACCACTAGATCAGCTGAAATGAAACTTGCCTATATTTCACTATTAACATTGCAATATTTAGATACCGGCCTGGATAAATTGAACGGAATTCAAATCTCACCCAACCACATAAAAAATGTACACTCTCACTTCCAACCAACGCTGATATTGGAAACCGATCATTACTCATGTCCTCTAATTGCTACCGATGGTCACACTAATGAAAAAAACTATTGATATTGTTCACCACCTTCAAAAACGCGGGTCCCCTCTCATCTGAGGTCATCTTTTAAAGCTTCACCTTGAACAACCTTTCAACCATTACGGATTATCTGTTCGAAGAATGAACGTCCTCAGCAGCTTGGCTTTTTCACGAAATCATTTCTGACATGCTCACAGGTAATCCTTCTAAATCACGCAACGCACTATTCCATTATTCATATTCTGTCTTTTCCATTGGGAATCCTCTCTAGTCTTTGCACGCAATCAGTTTTCCCAGACTATTCCTATTTAATCACCCAGATAAATTCCAACCGGCAAAAAAGTTGAAATAATCACTAGCTCCGGCATAAATTCTCCAAAATCACTGTTCTCGTTGAGAGTCCCTAACATTTCAATCGTTTCCAATCCTTTCCAATCCCAGGCTCGCTTAGTTACCCGTCTGTTAAACTTTTGAATTGGGAACACCGATGCATGTTTCCGCGTCCTGTTCAGGCACCCGATTTCTGTCAGCAGGTAATGAAGCAATCAGTGGAATTCTGTTTGTGAGAGCATTTTCAAGGGCTTAGGGAGAGGAGAAACGGAGCGACTGGGGAGTTGAGGATCCAGATAAAATATAAATAAAGTGAAAGGAGAGTTGAAGAGGACACAGAATCAAGGTGGACTTTATTTAATACGGGGGAATGATGACCGTGTAAGTGCGAGGTCAGCATACAATGTTGGCGCTAAGTGCCCTGCAACAACTTTCATCATGATGACTATCACGTAATTGTGTTATGTGCCCTCCGATATCTTCTTTCTCGTGAGGAGGCAACACTCTTCTTCTGCAGCGCTATCATCCCCATCACGTCGCTTATGGATCCTATTCTGGTTAAGTGCACCAATGCAGTTAGAAGCCTTCACATAATAAAAATCAGCTGTATCGACAGCAGTCAGATTAATGTGAGAGTGGCGTCCCACATGGAAGAGGAGAAGGTGAAGGCTGGAGATGAGGATTGGCGTTGAAAAAGTTCGAAAGTGGCACTACTTTTGATGTTAAATTCTATTCGAATGTCAATTAATCTTTTATGTATTTGAACAGTTAAACCGAACAATGACCTATCAATTGGTTGAGGCCGATCGATTGCGTAATGGCAGCTTCTAAGATAATGATCATATTGTACCGGGCCTTGAAGCTCGTAGTTCGACCAATCCCTTGAATAATGATCACATTGTACCGGGACCTTGACGTTCGTAGTTAGATCAATCCCTTGAATGATGTGACTGATGCGTTCCTTGCGGAATTGACGATGAAGGGGATGCTCACGAGCACGCGAAGAAAATGGCGACGCTGTGACCAGGCGTGCACTGTGATCGCAAGGCACGAGAGAAGACAGAACAAGCTACGACTGCAGAGAAGCCAGTCTCACCAGATCGAAGACCGAGGTTTCAAGACCGCACCAGCATCTGCTTTGTCGACGAATCGACGACAAACCCAGTCTTCTTTTTAGTATATCATATGTATACTAGAAAGAAGCTGAACCCAGAGCTACATAGCTTCCTTAGTTTCCTGTGTGCGTCTCTTTTGTCCCGCTTCTGGCACGCCCTTTTGTCTCCACGTACTCTGCGTGCGTCTTAGCTGTGGGCACAGGTGAAAACGTCAGTTTGTTGGCCTCTTGGATCTTTTACCTTTCCACTGCCTTGGACACTTTCGTATTTATGACCGTGTTTCTGCTTCCCTGATTGTTTACATCCTTCTGCCCTCTGTTGACGGATTCATTTAGGCATCTTGCCACTGTTTGTGGGACCTATAATTGTTCACTATGAAATTTCCTCTTACGTGCTTTTACCAGAAGTGTAATCGTCAGCTTTTTGGGTATATATTTTATCACTGGAGCAAACCTAAGTCTTAACTTGAGTGAATACAAGGTACCCAACGCATATATGCTCCGTCCAGTAGCAACCAGAGTCACTTACTAAAACTCAATTCTCTCTGTGCTCCATTGCTCGAGGCGATCCCGTCTTTTGCCCCTCGAGTCTCTTCCACACACCTAACTCCGTTGCACGAGCATGCACAACTCATTTGTTGCTCGAATCACTTCTTAATACACCTCCCCTCCCGAGCTGGCATAGTTTTTTTTTCTACACGATTCACCTCTTTTCTTTTATTTCCCATTGCCCTGCTGTCCGAGCTGGCCCAATGAAATTTTCTGGAGGAATGAGACAGGGCAAATGAAATTCCAAGGTTTAAGCTTTTTTTTGCCGCAACAGTCAAAGAGTTTACACTGGTCGAATAAATCAGCTTGATTTGTTGATTTCCCGCTGAATATGTTTTGAATGCAGGTAAAAAGTTTTCTTGATCATACTGTTTAGTAAATCTGGATCTTGCTGGACCGTCACGTTAGCACATGAATCATACAAAGCCCGAAATATTGTATATGTTTTCTTCGGGAACAATAAGTCTTGCCTTTCAGTCGTAAGTTATCCACGGTATCCGTACTGCGGGAGAAAGCAGGACGATTGTCTTGTTTCTTGAAGAACATTTTCTTGAAAGGTTCATAGGTGATTTCAATTGTAGATCATCTCATGGATTTGCTGTTATAATTCGCTGATAAGCTTCGGCATTGTGCGTGATACTGATCTTAAACGAACCGATAATTTGAGGGAAACAGAAACAAGAATCTATAATGCGTTGATTATCATATTGGATTTTATGAAAGCTAGAATTAGCCTGCTTTTTATATTCGATATCGAGAAGGCTAACTTTGTAAAATTACTGACCAACTTAATTACTGAGTGAAAATTATCCACGTAGCTGAAAAATATTGAAAACGTTCCTCCTCGTTCCGGTAGAATTGATGATAATTCCTATTTTGAATGCAATTCACGCTATTACTTTAGATAGGAAGTTACTGGAATTATTGATTACCAACTTGAGCTGCAAATATTGACGTGTTATGAATTGCCTGAACGAGCTGCAAGTAACAATGGTCTATTTGGCTTGGCTCTGAGCTTCATTGCAAATTAGTGGCAGCACCAGCTCCATGTAACTAAGCTCGATTTACACTTGCATCGAGCGTCATTGCAAATGATTGCCAGCACGAGCTCCAAGTAACTGGTCTGTTTGCAATGGTGAACAACAGTGTAGAGGCAGGAGGCATAGTGCGTAGTGTGTGCGAGGAAGTTGTCTGAAAAAGTGTGGTCTAATTCGCTTGAGAGATTTAGATTACGTATTGTATGATGTCACTGTATGTTCAGTTTGAGAAATAAGTACAATGACGGTCACATATACAGTTCAGTCATCGAACGATTCCCAAAGGGTATCTGCTTTTCTTCCTGAAAAAATTGTAATATTTAATCAAATTTGGAGCTAAGGCATTCAAACATCAATCCAGTGTTTCATTAGCAATTTTTTTCAATCATAAGTTGTTGAGACCGGACGTTAAATAAAAGGGTTAATGGAAAGACAATACGTTTGTAGAAGTTCAACTATAATTTTTAAAGAGTAAATGGGAAGGAAACTCAATTAGAATTTTTTCGTTTGTTACTCATTTGTAAAGGCAATTAAGGACACATTTTCATATGATAGTAATTGTCACTAAACGGTGAGGGAGAAATGTTGAAAGATGTTTATATAGCCTATTCTTTGTACCGTTTATTCTGTCGTATGGAAATTTAACTCCTGCCCAGTCTACGTGGGATGTGAATGACAGATGTGGTTTTCTCTGAACCAATTGACTGACAGATATTGTGGTTTTGGAAGGTTGCACGTGGTGCTCGTCGGATGTCACTCACGCATCCCCATACAGCAGTTTCATCAGCGAACCAGTTCAGAATCCCACGAATCATCAAATGAACACCCAACACCTCCCACCCACCCCTGCCATCCATCCCACCTCGTTCCGCCCTCTTGTCAGGCTGAAGTAAGCTGCAGCTATTCTTGGCCAAGGCTGTTCAGGGCTCATTCAATGTCAAGGGTAGCCCCGCACTCAGCGGCAGCTCGTCTACTATTCAGATCAGAAAGTGTCACATACTCGGTGACAGAGCACGACATGGTGGCGGCTGGTTTGCAGATCAGAAAATACCATTTCGTGTAAATACGTTAGCTTCTATTCATCCTAGAACCCATATTGTTTCCACCTGCTGTTTTTTACTCTCCTGGCATCTATTCACCACTTTTGTTGTTTGGTAATTCAGTCTGTCCCCCAATTATGTCTAGCCAAGTAAAAAGGTGTCGCGTCCCGGGCTCGTAAAAGAGGAGGAAAATTTTCGTGCTCTAGGACAAAACAAATTCAGACAAGGCTTTTCGACCCTAGCGTTGCACGTGATGATATGACGATGTTAAGCCGACCAGATATAAATGAAAAATTAACTGGCTACTGTTTGCTGGGCCCAGGATGTGTGATATGAGGTCTGCTATGGAGTAAAGATAGATGATATCTACAAGGACACTGGAAAATGAATATGATCGAGTACTTAACTAATTTTTTTACATAGACCCAACGTTAATAACTTCATCAACATTTCAGGACTGAAACTTTACCCGAAGTTTTGTAGTGATTAACAATATTGCAATTTTATTGCCTCATTTACTTATAATTGTTGTAATAATAAATTCCGTCTCCACTGCACTTGAGTCGTTTCCCACTTCCTTAGTTTCACAAAAATGCATATGTGCATATAAATGTAATGTATCTAATCAATCATTCTGAGAGACACCAATTGGACTTTGCAACCTATTATAGAATATTTCCTTCAAATGACGTCCAGGTCTGCCTGATCTGCAAGAGAAACAGATGTTTCCGTGGAATATTCATCTTCAGATTTCCGTCTTAGACTAGTAAAAGAAGGACACCGGTACCACACTCTCCATTTTTTTCTCTTTCCAGTAGAGAAGGCTTACGTTCGAGTTTCTCCTTGCATACACCAATGAACAACGACGTCTTATCTCATTATGATATGCCGCCCGTCCGTTTCCGAGTGAAAGAACCTCAGTGCTCCTCGTTTCCTCCTACCTGTGTGTGAATGAAGTTAGCAATCCATCGCAGATAACAGCACAGTACCAAACATACCTTGTGATTGTCGTCTCTACACCCAAAAAGGTAAAGATTTGCGAAGGTCTAATGACAGATCCGGTCATGTCAAAATTTTAATTTTTTGAACTATTGGTGGGTTCGGGGTTTGTAAAACACTGAAGGCCTGACGTCATACCTTCTCTCGAGGCTCTCCAATGAACTAGTGTTGGGGGCTTGAGCTGGAAAAAATGCAACAAGTCTGAACGCTTTATCGGTCTCGAGTATCTTGGTTCAAGGGTGTGGTGGGAGCGAAAGCTCGTATAACCCACAATGTCTGAAGTCCTATCCTCCCTCGATGCTCTACACTGAATTAGTTGTAGGTGCCGGAGATCGTTGAACCAGCAGGTCTGAAGTTTCATATAATCACAGGGTTCTCCGACCAACTGGCGTTGGAGCTCATAATGTGCACTTTATACAGCATATGAAGGTGCAATAGACATGTGAAGAGATGGTATTACATTTGTTTGTCGACTCATAATCAGCAGCTTTCTATTCAGTCAAACACTACAGTGACATGATCACCTTCATGAACCTTTGACAGTTGAAACCTTTCAGAGACATGACGCGACAAGTTTTATACAGTGGGAATATTTTAAATGAATTCTCAGTCTGCATCCAAAATATATGCTTTGTGTATTGAACTTTATGCTTCGGGATATGAATGACATCTGAATGACTCACAAATGTAAGATCAGAAATAATCCGTAGTGGTTGCATCCAATTGATAGGTCTTCAAACTACTGGCAGCCTCTGTTTTCGGCAAGAAGGGCAAAACAAACACATATATTTTCTACTGAAAACAACAACAACTTTGAGTGGTAATAAGTTGGTTTTCGCAAGCAAATAGATTGTAAATCGTCATAAAGCATGAAAACTAATAGGCTATGGGGAAACAACTGATGTATTTTGTTACTGATACCAATAAAGTTTGAGTTCGTCAGACAATTGGCACATTAGGTCAATGGTTTGTTCTCAGCATAATGGTTTCTTTTGGATGAAGTCAGGTGATATACATAACTTATTATTATTACATGTTTTTTGGTGTACACGTCACTGCTGGCAAGAGAAAAAAAAATCTTGTAATCGGAAACTATTGAACCCACCTTAGTTATTCTCCCGTTATTTGGATATCTCTGATTCTTCAACGATTCTGACTATACACTATCAAACTTTTTTCCAAGCTGGAATACCAAAACAAAATTTTCATAAATATTGTAAACGCTGTTCAAAATTGACATGAAAAAATTCACATCACGCACATTGTTTACATTATTCAAACTGCTAGAAAATATCGCATAAACTGGCCTCCGGAGGGTCTGTCATTTACGAAACGCCTCCTCTGACTCCGTAATAGTACCGCACACCAGCGACTGATCTTTCATTCTAACGGTATCGGCCCTGAATAGCCGGCAGTACCGGTGATAGGCGCGCTGGACGATTCATTAGGAGATAAAAGAAGAAAAATGGGAGACCATTGGGCATTTGAGGGGATTTGGACTTTGGAGGCTGGTGGTTATAGAGGGAGAATGATCTGTGTGTGAAAAGGAGGAGACAACGAAAATGAGAGCCGAATGAAGCTGATGCAATGAAATGATTCGGTGTACAGTTAAAATATTTTATACACCCAAAGATTCTTTCCTAAGGCGAAATACAGTTTTTGGCTTCGCACATCCCCGGTGTTGCCTGCAGTGATGTGGTGGTTGCATCGCGGCATGCGATGTTCGTTTGTTACAGTAGAGGTCACGTCTGTGTTAACACGTTTTCTTTGAGCTACGAGTCCTTTTTAAAGTTTGAATTAGCTGTTATCCAGCAAGGCAGGTTCCCGGATTCCAGAAATTTGTTGGATATTATTTCAAAGGAACAAACAAAATTCAACTCAATAATTTGTGCCGTCACGAGTGAGCATGGACGAATAACGACCCTTGAGGTGTAACATTTCCTCGTCTAAACCGAATGTTGCCATGAGTTTATTTGCTGCTCGTCAAGGCTCCTGTCTCCAATTGCTGGTTGTAAGAGCTCCTGCTCAACCATAGCAGTTATGCAATGCCTTCACTCAGGAGCGCCGGAAGGCAGCGGGTGTTTACCTGATGATTCCTTGTCAATATTACCAGACAGACTAGGTAATCGTGGCCCCCGTCAACAGCACTGGCTTGGTAATAGCGACGCGTATCATAGACATCATTGCTCAAGTCGAGTGAGTGTCGGTGGTGTAGGTTTGTTGAACGTCGACCATCAAGATATGTTTCAATTCATGGTTTCATAGCGGAATAAAGTTAATGCGCAGTTGATACCATTTTAAGATACTTCGGCGCAGGTTGGGAAAATGTCGTTCTGAGCCGAGATAAATACGAATTCCATTAAAAGAAAGATAAATCGAAGAAAATGTTGCGTCATTTTGTTTTATCATAGAGGAGTGCTGTTTTTGATGATTCAGTTAAGTTGAGAAAAATGTAAAAAATGGGGTAGAGTATTATTACGATGCACACAAATAAGCTGCAGTGGGATTGGGAGATTTAATTGGCATCTTTTCATTATAACAATGTGGTTTTGTGGGATGAAGTTGCAATAAAATGTTTCGAAGTTCCGTGTTCGTGTATTGAAAACTTTTGATCTGGTAATTGAGGTGATTCACGATTTTTAAAAGATGGTAAAGTCAATTTGCATTCTGCGTTGGGAAAAATCCGACGATTCGAACCTTGAATGATACTGTTGACATCAGCTTACAATGGTTTCGTGAACTTCATTTTGATGTAGCGTATGCGGAAAAAGAATTCAGAGGGATCCATGAAAGAATATTTAAGACGACTAAAACTTCGTTAAAATTTCGGACGACCAAATAAAATAGCGAATTTGCATCAATTGTTCTTATCATCTCCTGATACGAATTACCCATCATAAGCAATACCGGTCGAGTCGTGTTCTTAGTTCGGTCGATTAATAACTTTGATGTGCTCTATTATACCAGAGCTCAAATAATTACTGATTGAGTTTGACAATTACTGCAAGTGTAAGGCATCCTAATTCTCAGAAATAATGTAATATTAACTTTGCTATCTCCGAAATTGAAAATCAAATTATTAGTTATTTTTTGTGGTACAAATCCCTTTGTAAATTTATCGAGTTGAATTGTCACTCTGTATAAATATTGCAATATTAAATGCTCATCAATTGAAGGGTAAAATGTGTTGTTTTCCTATCAGATATTTTCGTGAAAACTGTCAAAATACCTAAAAAATAATAATTGAAACTTAATTCATTACAGTTGCCCTGAATTCGCTGCTTTAAAAAAAGTAATATGATTGATCTGTAAGTAGTCAAAAATAATATTTCTGCCGCTTGCAGTGTATTGTGATTGTTTCGTTACTTCAAAAACGGCCAAAGGTAGTAGACCAACTTCTTCGGCTTGCACCTGCAAGCATTCTTATAGATGGATCAGCACTGACACCACTGGGAATATTCATTCAGCGACTGTCCTGTACTGATCCTATTAACATGGATCACAACTGATGAAGTTCACATAGATCACTAACGCTATTTGCCCTTTCATTTGACATTACAGCCAGCCTACGCCTTGACCAACATGTTATCGTTCTCTACCCTCGCTTCACACGTTATGAATTGATCGCTTGAATACGCTAGCAGCACTTCATCGAGGTGACTGATGCTTGAGGCAGGGATCTGCCCTCCAGTGGTAACAACGATTTACTTAGCAGACAGCACTGCATCGAGGTGACTGATGCTTGAGGCAGGGATCTGCCCTCCAGTGGTAACAACGATTTACTTAGCAGACAGCACTGCATCGAGGTGACTGATGCTTGAGGCAGGGATCTGCCCTCCAGTGGTAACAACGATTAACTTAGCAGACAGCACTGCATCGATGTGACTGATGCTTGAGGCAGGGATCTGCCCTCCAGTGGTAACAACGATTATCTTTGCAGACAGCACTCCATCGAGGTGACTGATGTTTGAGGCAAGGAACTGCCCTCCAGTGGTAACAACGATTAGCTTTGCAGACAGCACTCCATCGAGGTGACTGATGTTTGAGGCAAGGAACTGCCCTCCTGTGGTAACAACGATTAGCTTCTCAGACAATACTCCATCGAGAAACCTGATGCTTGAGGCAGGGAACTGCCTTCCAGTGGTGTCAACGATTAGCTTCGCAGACAGCACTCCATGGAGGTGACTGATGCTTGAGGTAGGGAACTGCCCTCCAATGGTAACAACGAGTAGCTTCGCAGCCAGAACTTCGGCGACTGCTGCTTGATGCAAGAAACTGCGCTCCTGGGGAATCAACGACTAGCTTCGCAGATAGCACTACCTCAAGGCGACCTGCTTGATGCAGGAAACAGCGCTCCTATGAACTATTTGGGCGTGAGATGCCACCAACCACCAACCAAAACAAATAAGTAATAAATATTCCGATCAAACAATCAGAGATCCCTACACTTTAAATGTTTGCGTTTATGTCAATTAATAGTTAGTGCATTCCGGAAGACCTGCGGTGATCGAACTTTTTGAAGCTTTGTTAATGAATTTGTATGAGTATAATGGAAGACCTGAGGTAATCAACTTGTATGAAGCTTTGCGTTGTTTACCCGTAACCTATCATGGTCGTCTGCGGTTGGTCCCCCAGCTCAAATCCAACCCACTAATTGCAGGTAACCACCCCCACACGCTTTCAATAGCCATTGTGCATTGTGGTTTATTGACCGTTTCCATAGAACACATTGAAATATTAAAACTGTTTTTTTGTGGTAAAAATATAGTGAAAAGTGATCGCGACGGCTTCAAATGTGATTCATATGATTGGGTAAAATAAATTTGTACAATATTAATCATCATTGCTTTCAATACTAAAAACATCAGTTTCCCAAACTATTTTATCTGTTTTGAAGTTCACAGAAAACTATTCCTGGTTTTGTATGAGAGCCAATCCTTACTGGTATAGTTGGATTGCCCTACCAGACAAGTCCATATAAACATTTATCCAAACCACGTTGCACCATTCTCGCTCCCCCACCCCATACAAAATTTGAGATGCCCAGTACACGTATATGGCGCCGACAATGTCCTTGTATCAAGGACTGATAAATTGTGAAGAACGGCTGGAGCAGTACTTATCATTTGGAAGGGAAGAGGTATAATGTGAGGACCGCTTCGTAAAGCTCAAGTCCTCCAGGAGAGTAGTTGGCTGTCACGAGAACTATTTGCGGGAGAACATGCCCTCTGTAAGATTGGAAGTTGGGGGAAGGAACTGTAGTGAGGACGGCTTGAGGGAGCATTCGACCTTTAGTGGGGAGGAAACTGTTGTGAAAACTGTTCGAGGATGCACATATCCATGGAAGAAAAAGGAACTGTCGTGTAGATCGCATGGATGAGCACATGTCCTCAGTGAAGGGAGAAAACAGTTGAGATTGCCGCTTGGAGATGCGCTTGTTTCCTGGGAATAAATGGACTGTTGTGAGGACCGAACCAATCCTATGGAAGGATAGGAAACTGTGAGGATCGCTTGGGGCAGCATATGTCCTCTGGGAGGGCGGGGAGTATTGTGAAGAACGTTTGTATGAGCAGTAGACTTCTAGGAAAGAAGGGGACTGTTCAATACCCGGCAGGTGTAGTAATTCTTGGGAAAAGTAGCGTGTTCGAGGATTCAGAAGGAGCACTCGTGTATAATTCTCTCTAGGCTTCGATGATTACGTACTGTGGCAAATGCTTTTCCTGGTTGGATGAATCTCACAACGACGCTTATAAATTCCAAGTGGATGACTGCAAACTTCAAATTTTTAACTTTTTGGAGGTTGTCGAACCACAATAATGGCCGATGGTCCCAATAAACACAGCATCGCGGCAATGAACAACCAACCACGCTCACTTGGATACAGGGAACCTTTGAAAATAATTTTTACTTCGAAATAATATATGTAAACATTAAGTGCACATCTGCTTCTTGACAGCAACACTTTCATTCATTGAGAAAGTGATTCCAAGCATATACTGTAATCGTATTTTTTTCAGGCACACATGAAATACACAGAGAGAAAATGACTTGTAAAATGTACAATATTTTTCATGTTGACCTGTTCATAGCCATATACATGTAAATGTAACATGATTTCTGCAAATAGTCTGTTTGAATCTACAATTATTTTCATAATGATTTTAGATCTTGTTGAATTTACATGTATCTGATAAATTATGCCGGTGTTTCACTTCTTTGGGCCATGTTCCCGGATGTCGTGTTGCCAGAACATAAATCTGGTAATTATTACATGATACTTTATAAGGAGTCAATTTGCATGAATTTGCGTCGCAACAAGTCTTCATAAATTCCATTCATCCAAATTACGCCGTCTTCCTTGCTAAACTCAAATCAAACATCATAATGAAGATAATTAATAGAACAGTATATACTTCATCGATCCACGAGATTCTCAGTTTCTGACGGCGTAGTGGTATCAGTCTCCAATTCATAGCTTCAGTGTCTCGGGTTCGAACCCCACTCGTCACGGATATTTTACCTCTTTTGATATCATCAGAAACTCAAGCTTGTGTACCGCTTTCAACCTTGAATGAATACCAAGCGATCATCATTTATTGAAAAATATAGTTTAGGAATAATTTTATAAGGAAAAGCTAATTTTTGTTTCTAGCCTTCATGTAATAGTTACATGACGAAATCATTTAAATTCAACAGTACAAAATATGTAAATTCAAAAGGAGAATCTTATTGGAGAAAATTCAATAAGTCACGTCATGTTGAATTTACGATATACATGTATCTATTACCATACATTTCTCTCTGTGTAGTGAGCAATTTGAATGAAGATTCTAATGAAGAAATCATTTATGAGAGGTATCCAGCACATGGTTGCGATGATATTTAATATTCAATAATTTTTAGGAAACAATAGCCGAAGGGAGTTATTTCTGCATTTTTTTAAACAGTGACCGTTACTTTTCATTCAACGTTTTGTTCACCTTACAAGATTTTTTATACCAAAATCAACCAATGTTTTGTTTGAATACCTTGCCTTTTTTCTCGAATTAAAAGAAGACATCATCATACAGCTTTGCGTCCAATATGAGCCCTTTACTTAACTCTATTAGGCACGCCACGAGATGTCTCGACGGAGTCCCGTGTTGCCGCTGTTGTAGGTCTTTTTAAACCACAATTTTTCATTGACCAGTTGCTGATTAACTGTTAGGATATATAATTGCCCTTCAGTCATCAAATGTAGCATGGATTTCTTCTGCCTGTAGTATAGTCAATCGATGAGATCTTGCGAACAAAATACGAATTTATATTGTTAAAAATTTACTGTAACGTTTACACAGCAGCGTATCAGGGTGAGTGCGCTCTCATCAGCACAGCCTTCTCGTCGGTCCCACACTAAACCCACGTCCAGTCAAGACCGTGTCGTCTAAATAAGCGCCAAAGCTCATGTGAAAGTATGTAATTATGCTATTTGTAGACAATGTACGAGCAATTTTTGACATTCAAATTAACAATCATCTTGATGATTATTGAATTGAAGAATAGCTTGAAGGGGAGCAACATATAATAGCACATTGAAGAGATATGACCGAGTATTCGTTTTATGTAGGATTTTAAACACCACGCGCGCTTAATAGGGTTAAATAATTCATGTTGCCGACAGATCGTTACACACGACACCAAACACGATGGTATGATAAGACAGCCAATCACCAACAGCGAGCGGTAAGCCAAATGATGTCATTTAGATGTATTAAGAAGCTCCTAAGTGAAATGAAGCACTCACCAACAGAGCGCAGGAAGATTAAGCATGTCTTTGAGATGTACGGTCTCATGAGGACAGGAGCTCAGTAATGGCCTGCAGCACTCATCAACAGAGGGCAAGGTGACAAAGGGTATCATTGAAATGGATCGAAATAATGCAATGAAAAAGACTTAACCAGCACGCGGAAAGACTTATGATGTCATTGTGATGAATGTTACTATGAGGACAAGAGCTAAATAGCATGATAGTTTAAGCAATTTTCTACAACAACTCTTCCCGTTCGTGGACATTTGCTGCAGATATACTACAAAGATACATGATGCTCTCGTCAACGGTTAAACTTCATTTCACTGATCTTCACTTGTTGAATGGTACCATGCTTGGTCTAAAAAGACTGTTGTTGTCTCCTAACAATTGTAAGCCAGTCCCGCAATAGCACAAATGGATCGCCAACTATTTATTTCTCGGCTGACAGGGAGAGATTGCCGCAAAACCTAGTTTGTTGTGATCGAGCGAATTGCTTCAGCGAAGGCTTGAGGAGCTTTGATTCGAGGATAAGGCCGAGCAACAGAAGAGGAGATCGGAAGGGATACACATGAATTGGTGTTCAGAAACACTTACTAGACGGTGCTGTGTTTGAAGAAACGAAAGAGGAAATTGTCCTCTAAATGAGAATGTGTTGTAAAATATTCAAAGAAAGATGCCGAAATAATTTGGATTTTATCGATATTCAGAGCCTATCGCCTTTATAGCCTCCCCTCTGGCTTGTGTTTGTTGGGCCTCGTGACAGCCTACCTCGAATGCGATTATGATTCTCATCAGCAACAATGAAACTTGCACAAAAATTGCAAGTTTGCTCTTTGTAAGTCTCAGATGATTTTATCAGGACTGTCAACAACAAACAGTGAGAGTTGTGTGCGTTAAGAGTTTAATGAAATGATAGTGGTTATATACAAATTGCTAATAAAGTGTCAATAAAAGGTGGAAAAAAAAATCGCCATGTATGGAGAATCGGTCACAACCAACTTCTTGGAGTGAAATTTGAAAAACAAATAAGCACATGGATCTGATAGAAAAGAAGTAACAGAATTGAATATTGATACACTTCTTAAAATGATTGTAATTCAATCAACGTAATCTCTCAAAAGCTAGTAAAAACGTAATTGTATAATTTATATTTGTATGCCGGTATCAATGGTCCGTATGAGAGGCATATAATCTTCGTTACATATAACTGAAGAATTAAACGAATAATTTTATTGTGCAGAGATCGTACATAAATAGTTTTGCTTCCGGAAGCCTCTATCAATATAATGATATATTGTTTCAGATGAGAGTACGCAACGGAAATATATGAATATAGCATAATATCGGTGTTACAATGGTTTGGCGCAGAATATTTCATCCCAATAAACTTCTCTTCTGTTAACTGACCTGATCTAAGTGAAGTTCATAGTGAAGTTTGTCGTTTAAAATAATGCTGATATACTGGGGATGTGACAATCATTCCATTACAAAAACGCACATAAAAATTTGACTGTCGGGGTGAGGGCGAGGAGTAACAAGCATCAACTTAGTTTTACTCTCTTGAGAAAGGAGTTTGCAACATGCTAACCCCGTAGAAAGATTAAATAGAAAAGAGTCAATATTTAAAAAACTGGATTCCATGACTGATCACTGAGGAGCACAACCATTAATGGTGACACGGATGGTATTTGATCGTTGTGGAGTGCATATGGATCCCTAAAGGACGATTGACTGTCAACCTGTGACCAAATGTTTCCACGAAAACCATTAACTTGCAACTTTGTTTAAAAATATCCTCATTAACAGCAACAAATTACATGTTCTGAAAACCTGGTCAAGGAATAGACAAACGATGTAGGTTTAAATATGAAATGATTGCAGCAGGCCATGTACTAAATGAAGAATTGTTAAAATTAACATATTAACAATATAAAATTCGTGTAGTCTGGTCTACAACATATAAACAAATAATATACTGCATGTAGGCGGAATAGAAATAGGACTACAGTTGGACGCACGCCATTAGTCACCCGAAATGAGAATCAGGTGATCACACGGGCATGTTTAAGAAGGTTGAGATAACCCCCAAGTTCAAACTTCTGCTATAGAAATGGCAGGGAAGAAGAGAAACTGCATAACTTTCCTTGGCTGATACTGGGTTGAATTTCATCCCGATTATGTCGCTTATTATGACCTCGATAAGAGAATTGTTTAACTCGTAGTCATCGATTGAAGATAAAAATCATACGTTATCATTTACTTCGATTTGCCTGATGGGGAAAAAAAACTTCGCGTCTGATTTTTGATTAGACCTGTTGTAATCGATGTGGAAAATGAGTTGAAGGGGTTTGTTGAGACTTCATCTCACAGTGGATTACAATCAACATTGGCTGAAGTTTATTATTTTTAGCTGGTAGACCCCAAATTTCATTCTGAATAAATCTTGTATATTTCTTCAATCATTTCGTATATGCTTTGATTTTTTTTCATTATACAATTTTAACATTTTTTAACAATCAGAGTTAGCATATTACAATATAAACTAATTGATCTGCAGATGATTGAACCTTGATTTAACAGTTTGAATAACTTACAAAACTTTGATACATCATATTTTAAGTTAAGAGAAAATGATTGGGATCCTTTTATTCGTCAACTAATTTTCCAGCAGATTAGAAAATCTATCAAATTACCATCAATCGAGCTTATCCTAAAAAAGTGTGGTAACAACACACAGGCTTTGGTGATCAACAATTTGATTAGTATATTTATACAAACCCTAGGCCACCAAAACTACTACGCGGTTATTATTATCAAAGGGTCTAGCAAAGCGGCTGAAGACATCACAGGCATTTTGAAAATCACACATACAAAAAAAGGGAAGTGATCTGGCAACTCCATGCTGATTCACCATCGTTCATCAAGCAAAGTTTCACCAACGTTAATCAAGCAAAGTAAACCTAGTAACTTGGTTATTAGGTAACCTAGTAACTTGGTTATATTAGAATAAACAATATAACTGTAATTATTCACGTACAGTCTTTTCATCATAGCATTGAATGCTGCCACGCAGTGGCCTGTATAAAACAGCTACAAGCAAGCCCCGATCAGTTATCTTTACTTGATTATTATGAAGATTTGTTCAAATCAACGCAAACAGAAATGAACCCTATTCGGCGATAAAAGACTTAGGTCCTGTTTTTTGTAGATAATGGTCTGTGGTCAGTGGTGACATCAGACACGGCGCATGAAAACTGAACTATCATATAAACTGTCGAGCACAGCAGTTCCCCATTTAATCCTGTCAAGACCAACGGTCCTCCTTCTTCTTCCTCATTTTTGCTTCAAGTTTCTGTCTTAAATCAATTTATCACAGGCTTGTCACAATATATCAAATGGCAGTAGCAACAAAATGCTCTGCATCCCAAGTCACTGATTATTCTTCCGTGAGAAATCGACCACTCAAGAGGAATTTTTACCACCCTTAAACAAACTTTTAATACCGGCATAGTGTTTTGTAGATCTTACACAGTGCACTCAGTAACTGATAGAAGTGTTGCCCACAATACGATCACAAATTACTAATGCAATGAGAGTACGTATGAAGTACTTCTCGTAACGGGGGTTACGAAGTCAATATGTTCGGGATATCATAGCAGCTCCACCACACATATACATA
>SDVV010002041.1:0-23905 GCA_016164225.1 Gammarus roeselii
GGCCCTGTCTAGCCAGGGCGGGCATGATGTGGTGAGATCTGTGGCCCTGTCTAGCCAGGGCGGGCATGATGTGGTGAGATCTGTGGCCCTGTCTAGCCAGGGCGGGCATGATGTGGTGAGATCTGTGGCCCTGTCTAGCCAGGAGGTGCATGATGTGGTGAGATCTGTGGCCCTGTCTAGCCAGGGTGGACATGATGTGGTGAGATCTGTGGCCCTGTCTAGCCAGGGCGGACATGATGTGGTGAGATCTGTGGCCCTGTCTAGTCAGAGCGGATATGATGTGGTGCGATTTGTGGCCCTGTCTAGTCAGGGCGGGCATGATGTGGTAGGTGTTGGTAACCACCAATGGTCAAAGGAGAATACGACTTAAAACGAATTCTGTAGTTGCAGTCCCTACGAGTTCTACATATACGGATATCAAATGATAAGGTCATGTCAAGTAGATTCGCTTTCAAAAGTAATGTTATCTTTCGGAAGACTTTACAACACGTTAAATATTTTGTTTATGCTTTGAATAACATATACAGTGTAATTATTTCTAGCACGAAACTTTGGCCATTTAATCCAAATACCTATGGAACCAGAGCATAGTGTGTGTACCTCCCTGTACCTTGGCCACTGGACACGTTGAGCTCCTTGAGATAGAGCATAGTGTGTGTACCTCCCTATACCTTGTGCTCATACCACTCCTCAAGCGAGAGAGTATTGTGCGTACTTCCACATGCCTTGATCTTATATGCCACCCAATGACAGAGCATATTGTAGGTACCTTCCTGAACATTGATCACATAAGCCACCCAATGACAGAGCATATTGTAGGTACCTTCCTAAACATTGATCACATAAGCCATTAAATGACAGAGCATATTGTAGGTACCTTCCTAAACATTGATCACATAAGCCACCCAATGACAGAGCATATTGTAGGTACCTTCCTAAACATTGATCACATAAGCCACCCAATGACAGAACATATTGTGCGTACCTTATATACCTCGACTCAAAGACAGAGCATAATGTGGACACCTCGTAATACCATGGCCACAAAACTCATTCAAAGACAGAGCCTAATGTCGACACCTCGTAATACCATGGCCACAAAACTCATTCAAAGACAGAGCCTAATGTCGACACCTCGTAATACCATGACCACATAACTCACTCAAAGACAGAGCCTAATGTCGACACCTCGTAATACCATGGCCACATAACTCACTCAAAGACAGAGCATAATGTGGACACCTCGTAATACCATGGCCACAAGACTCACTCAAAGACAGAGCATAATGTGGACACCTCGTAATGCCATAGCCACAAGACTCACTCAAAGACAGAGCATAATGTGGACACCTCGTAATACCATGGCCACAAGACTCACTCAAAGACAGAGCCTAATGTGGACACCTCGTAATACCATGGGCACAAGACTCACTCAAAGACAGAGCATAATGTGGACACCTCGTAATACCATGGCCACAAGACTCACTCAAAGACAGAGCATAATGTGGACACCGCGTAATACCATGGCCACATAAATCACTCAAAGACAGAGCATAATGTCGACAACTCGTAATACCATGGCCACAAGACTCACTCAAAGACAGAGCATAATGTGGACACCGCGTAATACCATGACCACAGAACTCACTCAAAGACAGAGCATAATGTCGACAACTCGTAATACCATGGCCACATAACTCACTCAAAGACAGAGCATATAGTATGTTCACCTTTCAACACCTTCAACACAAATTACAAACAAAGACAGAGCAGAATGTGTGTACCTCGCATTACCTTTTTCAATGAGCACATGACAGAGGTAGCGTATGTTCTTCTCAATACCTTGGTCTCATAGCGCACACTAAGACAGAACATAGTATATGCTTATCAAAATAACTTGGTCACTTTGCGCACACAATGCACCCAAAGAAGAAGCATAGTGTGTGCTCCTCTCAATACCTTGGTCAGGCAGCGTACCCAAGACCGTATAGTATGTATCAAACACAAAAACTGGAATACCTTGGTCAGGCAGCGTACCCAGGACCGTATAGTATGTATCAAACACAATAACTGGAATACCTTGGTCAGGCAGCGTACCCAGGACCGTATAGTATGTATCAAACACAATAACTGGAATATACTCGGAGTCTTTCGCCGTTCAGCGGGTTACATGTTAGCTGTTACCTGACTCACGGTTGGGTGATTGAACGTTTCTGATGCAGTGACGTCGCCATTTGCATGTTGCCCCAGTAACGAGTCTCCTTTACTCAAGAGCACAGCTGAGTTACATGTCCTTACGAATTTTGGACTTCAGGATGTATGCTGTGGGTGAAAAATGAGGCGCAGGTTTGGTTAGTAAATGGATAGTCTACAATGAAGAAGCAAACACTACTTTTCCTATGTAGAATTTCACTTGCTGTGAATTTTTTTCACAAATTTGGAAAATGCTTCAAAATTTTTTATTGGAGTAAAAATTTCCTCTAGGATGGGATATAGAGCAAAAAATTATAACTTTTTCAGTATTCAATCCATATCGTATTTTGTGTCCTCACTCTACCTCCTAATACCTTGGTCAAATAACACGTGCTGAGACAAAGCCAAGCAACTCACGGCCCCAATGAGTTGGCCCACCCTGCGTGCCCTCCCGTGGCGACGGTGGCGGCGGCTGCGGTGAGCGGAAAAATGGGGCTCTGACATCCAGGGTAATCAAAGACCCTGGACAGCTCGGCGGATAGGCTGGCTTGTCTGTTCGTAATTAACAGGCGAGGGGGTAGCTTTGTGGCACTAATTAGAGAGCAACGAATCGCGAATGAATGCGTGACTCGACGAATAGAGGAATGAGTAAATTAATGAGTTAACTGACCGCCGCTATTGCGTTGTGGCACTAATTAGAGAGCAACGAATCGTGAATAAATGCGTGACTCAACGAATAGAGGAATGAGCAAATGAATGAGTTAACTGACCGCCGCTATTGCATGGACAACAACGATACTTTAGCATGGACATGAACGATACTTCAGCATGGACATCACCGATACTTCAGCATGAGCATCACCGATACTTCAGCATGAGCATCAACAATACTTCAGCATGGACATCAACGATACTTCAGCATTGACATCAACTATACTTCAGCATGGACATCAACAATATTTCAGCATGGACATCAACGATACTTCAGCATGGACATCAACGATACTTCAGCATGGACATCAACGATACTTCAGCATGAACATCAACGATACTTCAGCATGGACAGCAACGATACTTCAGCACGAGAATCAACGATACTTTAGCGCGAGCATCAACAATACTTCATCATGAGCATCAACGAAGTTTTAGTTTGAGCATCAACGATGCTTCAGCGTGAGCATCAACGATACTTCAGCGTGAGCATCAACGATACTTTAGCACAAGCATCAACGATACTGCAGCGTGAGCATCAGCAATACTTCATCACGGGCATCAACAAAGTTTTGGCTTGAACACGAGCAACGATACTTCAGCATGGACATCAACGATACTTCAGCATGGACATCAACGATACTTCAGCACGAACATCAACGATACTTCAGCGTGGACATCGAGGATACTTCAGCATAGACGTCCACGATACTTCAGTACGAGCATCAACGATACTTCGACATGAGCATCAACGATGCTCAGCGCAAGCATCAACTATACTTCAGTGCGAACATCAACGATACTTCAACGTGAGCGTCAACAATACTTCTTCACGGGCATCAACGAAGTTTTGACTTGAGCATCAACGATGCTTCAGCGTGAGCATCAATGATATTTCAGCACGAGTATCAACGATACTTCACCATGGACATCAACGTTACTTCAGCATGGACATCAACAATACTTCAGCATAGACATCAACGATACTTCAGCACGAGCATCAACGATACTTCGGCATGAGCATCAACGATGCTCAGCGTAAGCATCAACTATACTTCAGCGCGAACATCAACGATACTTCAGCGTGAGCATCAACAATACTTCATCACGGGCATTAACGAAGTTTTGGCTTCAGCATCAACGATGCTTCAGTGTGAACATCAACGATACTTCAGTAAATGGATGACGTGGTTAATTGCGTAAATAAGTTACCGTCAATGTAGCTGAGATACGGCGAATTCGCCATCAAACTCTGTTATGAAAACTATAGATAATGTTTTTCCTTACTAAATAATAGTTATCAATGTGAGTTAAATGATTCAAAGCTTTGTCATCAAACAATGCTATGGAAAAGTTAATGATGTTGAGAGTGGAAGAATATTTTCTATTGACAAAAGAGAGGCATAGTATGGTGTGATAGTGTTCCAATTACACCATTTTAACTAAGAATGATAAGTCATAGGTTTGGTTTGTAGGTAGACGCATACATTTTTGTACGGTCAGTCAGAGAGGGTTGAGTAAGGCAGTACAACAAAATAATTTTGCATAAATTGTTATACAATTTTGAATTTGGTGAAGAAGGCTACGCGATTTATATAAATTTCCGGCAACAAATGAGACGTGATCTTCCCTATTTAGTCTCTGGTCCACTATTACACGAAGAAACTTGTTTTTTGCTTGATTAACAATTGCTTGACTCTTCAAATTAACTTGCGCGTTACGAATAGGTATTTTCCTGTTGATAAATATCACAACCTATGTCTTTTTGACACTTAGCGTGAATCCATCAGAAGTGAACCAGTTTAATGTAGGTACATATTGATAATTCGTATATGCAATACTAGCATTGGGATTTGTAGTGCACTCGACTTTACAGGCTGGTCGCTGTAAAAAGAACGAAGGACAACCTGTCGCTAGTGTTTACAGTCACTAATGTTGAGAAATAAGAGTAAAGGCCCGAGGATCGACCTTTGAGGCACTCCTACATTAGACGTACGGACAGAAGATGTTTGTCCAAATCACTAGCTGTAGAGAACATTTTATCCAAATCCTTTCAGTGAAACTAACTCCATGATGCCTTAATTTCGCTACTAAATTTTTTTGAATGCAAGAGGGACTTTCCCACTATCGAATCCATCAATAACAACCCCAGGGAATTTTCAAAAACGCTTGTTCTGTATTATTGAAGGCCTGGAAGTCATATTGATGTTAGCTATGTAAATTTTAAGATACAAAGTGAGAATATTATCTAGCATGCAAACATTTTAGAAAACTTCCTTATGACAGGCAGGACTGATATTATTTCCTTCATACTCGTGACAAGTGTATTACCGTACCCTCTACACCGCTCTGGCCGCGAAGCCTGCCCCTTAATGACGTATAAATGTGTTGTGATCATTATTAAAGGCTGGTCGCTTCATAATACTCTGAAGTAGATTAGGTTAATATTTACAATTATCAACTTTACATGTTGTTTATACCAAAACATAGACACCGTGATGGTTTTGTCAAATGCAGTACATATTTGTTGCCCATCGACATTGACAACAGGAACCAATGAACACAATCAAATTCGTCATTCTACAATGAACATAGTATAGTATTGCTCATCCATCGCGTATTTTATACTACTCATTAAACATTCCACTTTGTACAATTAATCGCTTGTTTTGAACCACAAAGACTCGATAAATAGCTAGGGACATTTTAGCGAATGTCCAGGCTAGATGCGAACTGAGTAGCCAGGAATTATGGTTACGGTGTTGTTGGTGTTTCACACGCGACAGAACGCGCAACTTCTTCACGTACAGAGTAGTCGACGAATGGAACAAACTTCCAAGAAAAGTTGTTAACAGCGATACCATCGAAACGTCCAATAGTAAATTAATAAACACTGCATCCTAAAGTCCGTAGACTGGATTACACAACAATTCGGCATATGCTGAATTGAGACGCGTGTCATGTGGCAGTAGTCCTTGGAAGACTGAATACCTGCACTTCTCCATAAGCGCTGGTTCTTATGGACCTGGGTTATGGAGTTAAGAAGTCCTTACATTATTCCCTTGCTACCGCGCCTCTCGCGTGTCGTAAGAGGCGACAAATAGAGGTAGACCGGTGGGGCTGGGGATCCTCCTTTGTAATTTTCTCCGTCTAAGACGGTAAGACGTGCGGTCGAAGGAGAACAATGATGAGAGAAATTGGAGAGATGTTTGTGAGGATGAAGTTTGAAGAGTCAGGTCTGACAGTAGAACGTGAGGTGAGGTTTTTGAGTGATTGGCTGGCTAATAACGTTGAGGAGTGGATGTGGGCAAAAGTTATGTTTGGTATAGAAAGATGGACGTCTGTGAGTACTTACGGACCATGCAGGTAGTGAGAGGCGTGTCTAACTGTACATTAGTCTAGGTGAGTGTATTGCGAATTCTAGTGTAAGAAGACCACAACAGGTTGTTTGGCCCAAACCAGGTGGCCTTTTAAAAGTAAGAAGATTAGTTCTGAAGTAGAGCGTCTGAGAGCACTTCATGTGTCATCTATTTAACGGCGATTCATGTCGAATATTTCAGGCCGTGACTTTAACGAATCGATTATATTGCTGTTTACAACCTCCGCTAGAAATTTGTTCTATTTTTGACAGCTATATACGCGAAGATATTGCGCGTGATGTCGAGTGAGGAACGCTTCCCAACAATTTTGTATCCATTATGCCTGGTCTCTCCGCCCGCATCTAGTGTGAACAGGCTCGCTCGGTCGACATTTGTCTTACTCTTTTTAATCTTCCACACCCCGATCATGTCACCTCTGACTCGACGCTTTTCTAGTGAATATAGGTTGAGTTCACGTAGTCTGTCTTCGTTTGAATTATTGCGCCACGAAGGGACCGGAGTTGAACGGAATACTCGAGATGCGGTCTAACAAATGCATCGTATAACTTGAAAATACTGTGTATACTTTTGTACAAGATAGTGCAGGATATCATACCTAGCATTTTGTTGGCTTTTTTTGGCAGCATCGTTACATTGCTTGCTGCTTTTTAAGTCGTTACTAATGATGACTTCGAGATCTCTCTCTTCGATGACAGGAATCTGTTTCTTCTCAGTGTCAGTGCTGACCGCCTCCGTATTGAACGGGTCACGAGGCATGACTAAGATCTCAGTGTCAGTGCTGACCGCCTCCGTATTGAACGAGTCACGAGGCATGACTGAGATCTCAGTGTCAGTGCTGACCGCTTCCGTATTGAACGAGTCACGAGGCCTGACTGAGATCTCAGTGTCAGTGCTGACCGCGTCCGTATTGAACGAGTCACGAGGCATGACTGAGATCTCAGTGTCAGTGCTGACCGCCTCCGTATTGAACGGGTCACGATGGACGACTGAGATCTCAGTGTCAGTGTTGACCGCCTCCGTACTGAACGGGTCACGAGGCATGACTGAGATCTCAGTGTCAGTGTTGACCGCCTGCGTATTGAACGGGTCACGAGGCATGACTGAGAACTCAGTGTCAGTGCTGACCGCCTCCTTATTAAACGGGTCACGAGGCATGACTGAGATCTCAGAGTCAGTGCTGACCGCCTCCGCATTGAACGGTCACGAGGCATGACTGAGATCTCAGAATCAGTGCTGACCGCCTCCGTATTGAACGGGTCACGAGGCCTGACTGAGATCTCAGTGTCAGTGCTGACCGCCTCCGTATTGAACTGGTCACGAGGCCTGACGGAGACGTGCTGCAGTTGTCTGATCTCTGCTGCCTAATGGCAGAGTTTGCTGCTCAACTGCTTTGCTCCCCCTAATTCAGGGAACTATTATTTCGCAACAATCTGATCGAACTGCTCTCGCAAACCATCGGTTCATAGAGTACCATTGGTAGCAATTGCGACATTCTTGCTTAATAGGAGTCGCCTTGAACTTGTCAAGTGGGTATCAGGTGGGAAATGACCTGAAATACCAGAATCTATATTTGTTGTTCCTTGGAAGCGGCAGATTTACAAATAATAAATACAATTAGATGCGGAGGGGATTTTTTTAAAGATGGTCTACCAATGTTTCTTTCGGGTGATTTATGAATGACCTCCACTGATGATTTTTTGCGGGTGATTATGAGAATAGAATTGAGGCTGGAAACTAAACCAAATTCAGGATAAGAGGGTAACGATTTTTTTCCAAACTGAATATTATCAATATGTCTAGGAGCTTTTGGTGAAAAAATAAGAACTATCTAAAATACTATTGAATTTTATTTTGCTATTACTTTACAGAGACGGATTAACGTCAATTGCATTTTAATTGTATTCTTCCTTCCAACAATTAGAGCAGTACATCCGATCTGAATATATACGAGTTCATTTACTGCGAGGACGTCGCAAATGCATAGACAAAAAAATGAACTGTTATGATTTAAAGGGGGCGGCATGCTGTCCGCAGGCATGCTGGGCCGGATGCCTGCGGTTAGAGCAGTGAGAGGGGAAAGCTGTTTTATTCTATTCTGCTCCTCTTGGAACTTCGTTTGTTGGGATTTTAGACAATTTGAGATGAAATATTTTTCATGAAACGATTTAATCAGATGGCGATTTAATGATGAAGGTGAAAATGGATGTAATAATGGGGCGTTTATGCCTGAAAGAGTTACACAATTGAACCACAACAAAAGTCGTGGCATTAAACCATTGATGATGTTTTCCTGCCAAACCCTTTATCCATTATAAAATTTTAATTAGTATCGGTTCTGAATGGGGATAATCCCAATGCGAGTCGGTGTGAGGTCGGACACAGAGTTACTTCCTAACAAAAGTAGTTCCCAACTTACGGATAAAAATGGTTGCACTTTATCGATTGACTGGAACCCGTTAGTGTGGCTGTCTTCAACGCCTACCTTCACCCTGTCAACACCCAAGGTCAAAGATGTTGAGGATAGGAAAGACATAGATGTTACAGCCTAACGTGGTTGAAACTGGCAACCACACGCGGGCATTCACTGCCTACCCAAGCCTTCTTAATGAAGGCTGGTCGTCAGTATGGCGAGGAGCGGTGCATGGCGCTGTAAGTGTTGGAACGAGGTGGAAAGGAAACTCCCTGGGTTGGACGGCGTTGCGACTGTGTGCCTGCAGAGGAGGAGAGTAACGGTAATCGAATGGTTGATGAGGCCACTGGATCTGTTCTTTGTGTTTTGTGTCACGCGTGGCTCCTATAAAGTGGCACAGTGCTTGTGTTGTTCCGCTTTAGAAAACCAATGGTGAGATAAGACGCCAGTTCACATGTTATCTTGCACGTTCAGTCCACATTCCACAGTGCATTATCCGTCATTACCACTTTCTATAAATCTAAATTAGGCACTTCTAACTACGTAATTCAATAGTGTTTGATTTTCGATTGTAAATTTTGCTGATGGAAGATGCACTGGAAAAAAAGATGGTGAGAAAAATGAATGCAGCAACTGAAGAGGTTGTATTTGGTTGTGTTGAGTGGGTTGTACGGGGGAGCGCTAGTCAAGAAGATTAGTGACCGTACGAACGGTGCGATTGGCGAGGATCTGTGCAGTGTTGGGAGTGGTAAAGGGTGCACACATCAAATTTTTGTGGTTAGACAAGTCTGCTAGAAGCATTTTGCGAGGGGAAAAGATGTGTTCTGGGCCTTCATTAATATGGAAAAGGCTTTCGACAGGGTCGACAGGTGGAGGGTAGTGCATTTGTCTGGAGTGAGAGGGAATTAGTTAAGAGTGGACCAGAGCTTTTATTTTTAGAACCAGTGAATGTGTCAGAGTTGAGAGCTCGGTAAGTGCTTGGTTCTCAGTGAAAGGGGGACTGAGACAAGGTTGCGTTGAATGCCAGCCTGTCTACTCTTCATATGGATAGAATAGTCAGGGAGGCGAACGCCAGTATATTAGGTAGATGTTTAGAATTGTCAGGAGCAAGAGGAAGAAGTTGGCAGTTGAGTCAGTTGCTGTTTGCGAAGGAAGCCGCACTGGGGACAGATTTGGAGAAGTTATGTAAACTAGTTTAGTGAATTGCGCGAGAGGATGAAGCTACGAGGTAATGTGAGTATAAGTACAGTAATGACATGTTTGAGAAAGGAAGATGCGAATGGAATTAGTGTCCGCCTGAATGGAGAGTTATTTGAAAAAGTTATGTGTTCTAAGTACTTGGGCTCGCATGTGGAGAAGACGTGACTAGTGTACCGGTGAAATCGGAGAGGGAATCGTGAATATAACTAGTGTGTGAAGTGTTGGGTTCTGGGAAGAGTGTTATGAGCTGTAAGACCTTGAGTTCATGACGCAGAGAGGTTTGTACGAGGCGTTAGTTGTCCCAACGGTGTTTTTACGGAACTGCTACGTAGGGGACGGAAGTGAAATTTTGAAATATGTTGAATGTTGTCGAGATGAAATGCTGGAGAGGTCGCTGTGGGATACGGTAAATAAAGACGTTACTCGAATTAGAAAGGGGATGAAACGGACGTTGAAGGACAGAGCAGGTTCACGTCTTCTGAAGTGGTTCGGACACATTGGTAAAAAGGGTGAATGATGGGAGATTGTTGAAAAGGGTGATGAAAATGGAGGTGATGAGGCGTAGAACTGAAGGAAGTTCAATGTTTGGATGGATAGATGACGTGAATCAGGAATAGGGAAGAGAGTCGTCAGTGTGGGGTAGCAAGAGATCGTAGTATGGATAGGCTCGTGAAAAGAATGATTGAGAATTGATGAGTTATGACGCGACCCTGATGCGTTTTCTCGCCAGTGCAGTCTTGTTGAGAAATGAGATGGTCGTAAGTGGGTGAGGGCCTGTCAATTAGGCCGCAGGTAAGGGTTAATCCAGTGAAAGTTGTCGGGCACTGCTGATGACACTGATCTCGAACCTAACGACGGACCCGAAGTGTGTGTTACGCTGAAGGTCAAGTTTTGGTATGTGTGAGTGCTTGAGAGGAACAAGTGATGTGGGCTTTGCCGTCGGTCAACCCCTCCCTGGATTATTTGTCTTCTTGTCCGTACTTGCGTCTGTATTAGTAAATATTTACACACTTTCTAACGATACCTCTCCGACAAAATATTATAATCGCATTCCAATGATTGAACCAATGCCTCTCTCATGATTCACACCCTACCTTTACCCTGTCATTACCTAAGGTCGAAGATGTAAAGAATATGAAAGCTATAGAACTTTCAGCCTAACGTAGTTAGGTCGTAACAGAATTCATGATACCTTTTTTAAAAACACCTTCATCGCAGGTGAACGCGATCTCGTGCATGGTACCATCCACGGAATTCATAATGTCTTCCTTCATGGTACCATTGGACCTATATGATATGTTCGCGGCACCACTGAGATAACTGTCACTATCTTCTTGATATCCCTTCCGAAAATTTTTGTACACTTGGTGATTCATCCCAACAGCTTTGCGCGAACTGAATATATTCATTTGTACCAAAAAAATTATGCAATCTCAATGTCAAACCAGAACACCGTATTTCACAATGATTTGCGGTATAGTTTACATTGCACCAAGACATCACAGGATATCTGGTGAAAGCAGGATATATATTTCTAGTCATATTGGTTCTAAAAAGACAAGCAAATCCACGCTCCGCCGCATTTCTTTAGATGCATTACTTTGTGTCACCGCCCAGCAAGATAATAATGTCTTTGCACCAGCATTGACCCATTGGAAAAAATACGCTGCATTGATCGACTCAATGGAAAATATCGTTTGACAGCATTGATGCAATCAAGAAATCTTATCGCAGCCTCACCGCCCCTCGCGCAGGATGATCTGTTTGGGTTACTCGTTTAAGTCATGACTTTAACCGCACGCGCTGTACTGTTGTACTGTTTGACCTACCATTTATGTTGTGATGTGAACGTGTGTGTGTGTGTGCGTGTGTGTGACTATGTTGCAGTGTACGAGAGCTCGACCTGTACTGTTTGCCCTACCATGTGTGTTGTGGTGTGTACGTGTGTGTGTGTGTGTGTGTGGCTGTGTTGCAGTGTACGAGAGCACGACCTGTACTGTTTGCCCTACCATGTGTGTTGTGGTGTGTACTTGTGTGTGTGTGACTGTGTTGCAGTGTACGAGAGCTCGACCTGTACTGTTTGCCCTACCATGTGTGTTGTGGCGTTTACGTGTGTGTATGTAGCTGTGTTGCTGTGTACGAAAGCTCGACCTATACTGTTTGACTTACCATGTGTGTTGTGGTGTGTGCGTGTGTGTATGTGGCTGGGTTTCTATGTGCGTGAGCTCGACCTGTACTGTTTTACCTACCATGTGTGTTGTGTGTACGTGTGTGTACGTGCCTGTGTTGCAGTGTACGAGAGCTCGATCTGTACTGTTTGACCTACCATGTGTGTTGTGTGTACGTGGCTGTGTTGCAGTGTGCGAGAGCTTGACCTGTACTGTTTGACCTACCATGTGTCTTGTGTGTACGTGTGTGTACGTGGCTGTGTTGCAGTGTACGAGAACTCGACCTGTACTGTTTGACCTACCATGTGTGTTGTGTGTACGTGTGTGTATGTAGCCGTGTTGCAGTGTACGAGAGCTCGACCTGTACTGTTTGACCTACCATGTGTGTTGTGTGTACGTGTGTGTATGTAGCCGTGTTGCAGTGTACGAGAGCTCGACTTGTACTGTTTGACCTACCATGTTTGTTGTGTGTACGTGTGTGTATGTAGCCGTGTTGCAGTGTACGAGAGCTCGACCTGTACTAATTGACCTACCATGTGTGTTGTGTGTACATGTGTGTATGTAGCCGTGTTGCAGTGTACGAGAGCTCGACTTGTACTGTTTGACCTACCATGTGTGCTGTGTGTACGTGTGTGTATGTAGCCGTGTTGCAGTGTACGAGAGCTCAACTTGTCCTGTTTGACCTACCATGTGTGTTGTGTGTACGTGTGTGTATGTAGTCGTGTTGCAGTGTACGAGAGCTCGACTTGTACTGTTTGACCTACCATGTGTGTTGTGTGTACGCGTGTGTATGTAGTCGTGTTGCAGTGTACGAGAGCTCGACCTGTACTAATTGACCTACCATGTGTGTTGTGTGTACGTGTGTGTATGTAGCCGTGTTGCAGTGTACGAGAGCTCGACTTGTACTGTTTGACCTACCATGTGTGTTGTGTGAACGTGTGTGTATGTAGCCGTGTTGCAGTGTACGAGAGCTCGACTTGTACTGTTTGACCTACCATGTGTGTTGTGTGTACGTGTGTGTATGTAGCCGTGTTGCAGTGTACGAGAGCTCGAGTGGACAGTGGAATTCAATTATCATTTGCTTGCCTCTACTGATTAGGTTTGGCTCCATCGACACCGATCCTGCGTAACGAGTTTAGCGAAGTATGTCCGATAGAACGACAAAATAGCCGCCATGGGCAGAGCCGGCCAATTTCACGCGGGTTTAATGAGCAGTACAGCTGTGGCTTAGCCGTACAACAAGGACGTGGCCAGCATTCCATACAGCTGGGGCTTAGCCGTACAACAAGGACGTGGCCAGCATCCCATACAGCTGTGGCTTAGCCGTACAACAAGGACGTGGCCAGCATTCCATACAGCTGTGGCTTAGCCGTACAACAAGGACGTGGCCAGCATTCCATACAGCTGTGGCTTAGCCGTACAACAAGGACGTAGCCAGCATCCCATACAGCTGTGGCTTAGCCGTACAACAAGGACATGGCCAGCATTCCATACAGCTGTGGCTTAGCCGTACAACAAGGACGTAGCCAGCATCCCATACAGCCGTGGCTTAGCCGTACAACAAGGACGTGGCCAGCATTCCATACTTTAACGTTCATTACATCGATGTCTGAGGAAAAAAATGTCGAAACCATTTTAGTAAATAGTCTTTTAATGATTTTGTTGTGATGGTTTGAATGCGGAAACTATGAGTGAAAAATATCACTTGTCTTCATAAGAATATTTTCGTATTTTATGACAATATTGTGCTTAAAGCTACAATTGGCATATGTCCTGGAACCACTCTTCAATAGTGTCTGATGACTGGTCAATAGTGTCTGATGACTGGGCAATAGTGTTTGATTACAGGTATAATCGGCACTAGTGTCTAATTACATGTATAAATATCAATAGTGCCGGAATACATGTACAATCGGCAATAGTGTCTGATTGCATGCATAATTGCGATACTGTTTGATTACATGTATAATTGGCAATAGTGTCTGATTACATGTATAGTTGGCTATAGTGTCGGATTATATGTATAATTAGCGAAAGAGACTCATTACATGTATAATGGCAATAGTGTTTGATTACATGTATAATTGGGAATAGTGTCTGATTACATGTATAGTTGACTATAGTGTCTGATTATATGTATAATTGGCAATAGAGACTCATTACACGTATAATGGCAATAATGTTTGATTACATGTATAATTGTCAATTGCGTCTGATTACATGTATAATTGCAATAGGGTTTGATAACATGTATGTTGGCAATAGTGTTTAATTACATGTAAAATTGACAATTTTGTTTGATTACATGTATAATGGAAATAGTGTTTGATTACATGTATAATTGATAACAGTGTTTGATTATATGTATAATTGATAATAGTGTTTGATTATATGTATATTTGGCAATAGTGTCTGGTTACATGTATAAATGACAATAGTGTCTGATTACATGTATAATTGGCTCTTGAGTCTGAATATGTGTATAATTGGCTATAGGTACTCGTTAAATGCATAATTGGCAATAGTGTCTGAATAAATATGATTGGCAATAGTGTCTGATTAAATGTATAATTGACTATAGTGTCTGATTATATGTTTAATTGGCAATAGTAACTGATTTCATATATAATTGGCAATAGTAACTGATTTCATGTATAATTGGCAATAGTGTCTGATTATATGTTTAATTGGCAATAGTAACTGATTTCATATATAATTGGCAATAGTAACTGATTTCATGTATAATTGGCATTAGTGTCCGATTACATGTATAATTGGCAATAATGTCTGATCACATGTATAATTGGCAATAGTGTCTGAATAAATGTAAAATTGGCAATAGTGTATGATTACATGCATAAATGGCAATAGTGCCTGATTACACGTATAATTGACAATAGTGTCTGATTATAAGTTTAATTGGCAATAGTGTCTGATTAAATGTATAATTGACAATAGTGTCTGATTACATGTATAATTGGCAATAGTGTCTGATTAAACGTATAATTGGCAATAGTAACTGATTTCATGTATAATTGACAATAGTGTCTGATTATATGTTTAATTGGCAATAGTGTCTGATTATATGTTCAATTGGCAATAGTGCCTGATTACACGTGTTATGGCAATAGTGTCTGATTACATGTTTAATTGGCAATAATGTCTGATTACACGTGTAGTTGGCAATAGTAACTGATTTCATGTATAATTGGCAATAGTGTCTGATTACACGTATAATTGACAATAGTAACTGATTTCATGTATAATTGGCAATAGTGTCTGATTATATGTTTAATTGGCAATAGTAACTGATTCCATGTATAATTGACAATAGTGTCTGATTACATGTATAATTGGCAATAGTGTCTGATTACACGTATAATTGGCAATAATAACTGATTTCATGTATAATTGGCAATAGTGTCTGATTATATGTTTAATTGGCAATAGTGTCTGATTATATGTTTAATTAGCAATAGTAACTGATTTCATGTATAATTGGCAATAGTATCTGATTTCATGTATAATTGGCAATAGTGTCCGATCACATGTATAATTGGCAATAATGTCTGATCACATTTATAATTGGCAATAGTGTCTGAATAAATGTATAATTGGCAATAGTGTATGATTACATGCATAATTGGCAATAGTGTCTGATTATATGTATGATTGGCAATAGTGTCTGATTAAATGTATTATTGACAATAGTGTCTGATTAATTGTATAATTGACAATAGTGTCTGATTACATGTATAATTGGCAATAGTGTCATATTACACGTATAATTGGCAATAGTAATTGATTTCATGTATAATTGGCAATAGTGTCTGATTATATGTTTAATTGGCTATAGTGTCTGATTATATGTTTAATTGGCAATAGTGTCTGATTACACGTGTAATGGCAATAGTGTATGATTACATGTTTAATTGGCAATAGTGTCTGATTACACGTGTAGTTGGCAATAGTAACTGATTTCATGTATAATTGGCAATAGTGTCTGATGACACGTATAATTGGCAATAGTAACTGATTTCATGTATAATTGGCAATAGTGTCTGATTATATGTTTAGTTCGCAATAGTAACTGATTACATGTATAATTAGCAATAGTTACTGATTACATGTATAATTGGCAATGTGTCTGATTATATGTTCAATTGGCAATAGTGTCTGATTATATGTTTAATTGTCAATAGTGTCTGATTACACGTGTAATGGCAATAATGTCTGATTACATGTTTAATTGGCAATAGCTTCTGATTACACGTGTAAGGGCAATAGTGTCTGATTACATGTTTAATTGGCTATAGTGTCTGATTACATGTATAATTGGCAATAGTAACTGATTTCATGTTTAATTGGCAATAGTGTCTGATTACATGTTTAATTGGCAATAGTGTCCGATTACATGTATAATTATCCATAGTGTCTGCTTTGCTTACATTTATAATTCAGCTCGTTTACTTCATTTGTTTAGTTAAATTTCAAAATAGAATTTATGTCATTCCCTGGTCAAAACTTTCTTGTTCATCCAGACCAGTCAAATATTAATGTATTAGTTGTGTAATTGACTATCTGGGCCACTAGACCCAGGCCTATCAAAATATATCCTGTGTCCTGATAATTCATGTCACACATCTTCTCCCAATTTGGTATTTATCTTGAATCCAATAAGACAACCTGCATTTTTTATAACGTTGGGACTCCAGTGGAACATGGAAGCAAATAACAACAACATTTATTATTTTATTTCTACTGATATTCCCAGTATTGCCATTATTTCCAGTATCGTCAGTAATGTCAGTATCGCCAGTATTGCCAGTATCGCCAGTATTGCCAGTATTGCCAGTATTGCCAGTATTGCCAGTATTGTCAGTATTGTCAGTATCGCTAGTATTGCCAGTATTGCCAGTATTGTCAGTATTGCCAGTACTTTCACTACTGTCAGTATTGTCAGTATTGTCAGTATTGTAAGTATTGCCAGTGGCTGCTCAGGTTACCTCCCCAATGCCTTTGACACTTATAAAAAGCTGTTCACTTTGGTATGCCGCTTCTCACAATATGCTCCGTCTCTATCTGTGTGCGACTCTAAAGGGTGATATGTTTCCAATCACCTCATGACAAATAGTGAACTATGTTCAGCTTACCATGTCTTATATGTTGCCTTTGTAGAATCTGCTTGATCAAGCCTTTTAAATTGTTGCATTCACACTTGAATAATCGTCGGGTTGATCATGACGTGTTGATCTATGAAAGCTTACCTCGTGAAATACTTGACAAGAATAGAACGTCATAACGCTGCAATTTGCCTGCCGCTATTCGCATGCCAACCGCTTGCAGAGGGAACTTCATGATATCTGCTGTTTAAGGTAACGATCAGTATCATATTAATACCAAACCCCTTCAAATTGTGCCCCAAAGACTGAAGGAGTGAGACGCTTTGTTGAATCGCATCACCTAATACCCCAAATGTGATTTCGAATAGGAATCACACACCGTAGTGTAGAAGCATTCACACATACATCCAAAACATGAAAAATACATCTTTACCTCACTCGATAATCAGTTTGCCATATACGCCTAATCACAATGTATACACTGTATATGAATCCTTTATCGTTCTATAAACTCCCTTAGCGGTTTATAATTATGTTTAGTTGGAAACGTCTCATCGGAACCTGCGGTGTCACCCGAGCCTCTAACTGCAACGCGCCTTGAAGTGCCCCATCAAAGCATTGCTAAGGCTGGGGTGTGTTGCCGATCATCGGCCTCAAGTGTTTTGGACGACCATCGCCTATCTTCGACGAAAACACCACACTGGAAAAGTAATGCATTAGAGACCTCCTCCTCTTCTTCCTCTTGAAGACGAGGGCACTAGGAAAGCAATTAGTGCGGGGGATCTCCAAGTTCTCTGATCCATTACCAAGTTAATAGGAAACTTTGTTCCGAGTGTCTAATTACAACAAACAAAGAAAACACTCAAAATCCATCAAAAGGGCATCCCATAATTAACCTGAATCCTATTTGCGACATTTATTTCTAAAATTTACTTCACAGCGCTACAAAAATTCATAGTTATTAGGTAATATTTGGTTGGTTTTAGTATTAACTGTTGTCTTTAGAACAGGTGACGCTGACGATGACGTAGTGCTGCTATTCATTAGCAAATTGTAACATTGTAAACATGCTATTAAACCAAAATATTTACGAGCCTTGCTTGTGGGCGTGAGAGTTGCCAAGTCGTCAACACCCAATTTTCAAGTTGTCCAATAAGTCTTGTCATCTTCTTACAAATATGTCGTCTCCTCGACGAATTCTGATAGGAAAAGTCAGTAGGCTACGGTAACATCTGTATAAAGTACTCTAGAGCAGTTTTCTTGGATAAATGACCTCGAAACCGGCATCGTTAGCAAGTTATCCAAATAAGCTGACTACACTAAACCTTGTCACAGAGCAAACTGTGGGCAAGATCAACTCGTTATCCGAAGGATCTTAATAAACTAGTGGACTGGTCTGATAAGTGGCAAGAGAGTTTCAGTACTTGGGAAATGCACTGTTTTGCACATTGGAACCCAGGATTGAAATTCTGATTAATGTGATGGCTTACCGGAATAGGATTTAAATCGACCTGGACACGAGATCTTGGAATATTATTCACCTAAATTTTCAAGTGGAAGAACCAAGTGGAAGCTAGCTACAAGACAGGCAATCGAGTTCTTGGCTTCTATCAAGAAATTTCCACTACAAGTTAAGGGACATCCCGTTATATTCTTCACTCGTCAAGTCTCAAATAGAATTTTCAATGTAGTTTTGGTCTCCTGGCCCATGCGTGGATATTAACAAGATAGAACGTGTTCGCACCGAGCCACAAAAAATGATTGCGGAATTGAGAAATGTGACACACCCGCAACAACACGGAGATCTGAAACTGATGTTACTCGAAAGAACACGACTTAGGGTAAGGACCAGAAATGCTGTCCAAAAATTTGATCTAAAACTATTCAGAACTTCAGCTGTCGGGAACTTCTTTGTGAAGCAAGATACCAACAATTTGGAACGATTTTCCACATGATGTGGAAAATCGAAGGATTAGTCGCTTCGAAAAACACTGGGAGATCAATCCATCCCCATACGGAGAAAATGTGGTGTAAGGACTATTGCATCCGAAGGTGAGAACAACCTAATTTGGAGGTTTCAACTGCCTTCCGCCCATGAATGATGGGCACCACACCTGGCTGGACTAGTTGTACTGCTGAGGTAATTTTGAATTATTCGTTGACTGTCCTACTACTACTACTACTACTACTACTACTACTACTACTACTACTACTACTACTACTACTACTACTACTACTACTACTACTACTACTACTACTACTACTACGAATAATAATAATAATAAAAATAATAATAATTATAATAATAAAAATAATACTAATAATAATGTGAACAATTCGGGATGCTACGACTCGTTTTAGGTCACCAACGAAAGCTCGACTGTCATTGATACCATTTTACGGTTAGCTGTGGAATAGCTCCTCAAACAATGATTGTTGATACCATCTTGCGGCCAGTATTGGAATAGCTCCTCAAACAATGATTGATACCATCTTGCGATCAGCTGTGGAATAGCTCATCAAACAATAATTGATACCATCTTAAGGTCAGCTGTGGAATAGCTCATCAAACAATGATTGATATCATCTTGCGGTCAGCTGTGGAATAGCTCATCAAACAATTATTGATACCACCTTGCGGTCAGCTGTGGAATAGTTCTTCGGACTATGATTGATACCATCTTGCGGCCCACTGTGACTCCTCAAGCAATGATTGATACAATCTTGCGGTCAGCTGTGGAATAGCTCATCAAACAATTATTGATACCATTTTGCAGTCAGCTGTGGAATAGCTCATCAAACAATTATTGATACCATCTTGCGGTCAGCTGTGGAATAGATTATCAAACAATGATTGATACCGTCTCGCAGTCAGCTGTGGAATAGCTCCTCAAACAATGAATGATACCATCTTGCGGTCAGCTGTGGAATAGATCATCAAACAAGTATTGATACCATCTTGTGGTCAGCTGTGGAAAAGCTTATCAAACAATGATTGATACCATCTTGCGGTCAGCTGTGAAATAGCTCCTCAAACAATGACTGATACCATCTTGCGGTCAGCTGTGGAATAGTTCTTCGAACAATGATTGATACCATCTTGCGGCCCACTGCGACTCCTCAAACAATGATTGATACCATCTTGCGGTCAGATGTGGAATAGCTCATCAAACAACGATTGATACCATCTTGCGGTCAGCTGTGGAATAGCTCCTCAAACTATGATTGATACCATCTTGCGGTCAGCTGGGTAATAGATCATCAAAAAATGATTTAACGTCATTTTGTATTTGCCGACGTGAATTGTGTAACACTGTTTACAAGTATTTACGAGTGTATGAAGACAACAACAGGCCTTTTGGCCCAAACTGGGTTGCTTTTTGATTGTAAGAAGGTAAGTTCTGAAGTAGAACGTCTAAGATAGCATCTTGTGTCAGTGTATTTTCTGTTTTAATAGATCAAGAAAGAGAAAGTTTGTTGAAGGAAATAACATTTAACAATGATTCTCGAAACAACTCAAATCAGCACCTGAAGATAAGCCACCGACCAGATCAACACCCACGGTGTTGATCTGAGATTGTACAGTTTCATTCCTCGAACACCGAATTACAACAAGAAGGTACCAATGCCGGGCACCTTATTTACCGTGCTAGTGCCAGTGCCTGGCACTAATTTAACCGTATGAGTGCCAATGCAGAACACCATTTTTCACGAATATACTGGTGAAAGTGCTATAGATAGGATAAATTTAGCGGCGATTTTGGTAGAATTTATCGAGCCGTGACTTAAACGTTTCGATTGTATCGCTGTTCACAACTTTCGCGTGAAGTCTGTTCCAATCTTACGCGTGATATCGAGTGTGAAACGCTTGCCAACAATTTTGTATCCATTATTCCTGGTCACTCCATTCGCATCTATAGTGAAAAGGCTTGCTCGACGGCTTCCACACTTCGATCATGTCACTTCTGACTCTTCGTTTGTCTAGCGAAAAATGTTGAGTTCGCGCAGTCTCTCTTCGTACGATTTATTGCGCAGCGAAGGGATTAGTTTGGTAGCTCTACGTTGGACCTTCTCTAATTTAATAATGTATTTTCTGAGGTATGGGGACCAGAATTGGACGGAATACTCAAGGTGCGGTCTAACAAAGGCAGTGTATAACCTGCGATTACTATTTCTGCTCGTGTACGAGATTCTGCGGGATATCATGCCTAACATTTTATTGCCTTTTTTGACTGCATCGTTACATTGTTTGGTGCTTTTCAAGTCGTTACTAATTATGACACCTAGATCTATCTCTTCGGTGACGGGTATCAGTTTGTTTCCGGACATTGAATATTCGTCTTAAGGGTTTTGGTGACCAATGTGCATAACTTTACACTTGCCGATATTGAATTTCATTTGCCACTTTTCTGAGCATTCAACAATTTTGTTCAAGTCTGATTGGATCTGTTCACACTCGATTTTGGTTTGCACTTTTCCTCCTAGCTTGGTATCGTCTGCAAACTTACTGATGTTCGAGAGTACGTTGCTGTCGAGATCGTTTATGAATATTATGAAGAGAACTGGACCTAACACAGATCCTTGAGGCACGCCGCTTGTAACTTTACCCCAATTGGAGGAAGCTCCATTAAGTACGACTCGCTGCCGTCTGTCCGTGAGCCAGCATTATATCCAGTTATTGAGTTCACCTCGAATGCCGATGCTGTGCAAATATTTCTGATACATATCAGTAGCTCAGATGTGTTGGTTTAATAAAAACCGCTTCCAGTTGAGGCTATCAGAACATGGGCTGAACATTTATGATTTCCACTGGCACCTAGAGCTTCGAATGAATAGAACAGGGCTGTTCATATGTTAGGTCATCTGGCACCTAGAGCTTCGAATGAATAGAACAGGGCTGTTCATATGTTAGGTCATCTGGCACCGAGAGTTTCGAACAAATAGAACAAGGGCTACTGTTTATATGTTAGGTCATCTGGCTCAAGAGTTTTGAGCGAATAGAACAATCGCGGCTGTTCATATGCTAGGTCCTCTGACGCAGAGAGTTTCGATCATAAAAATTTTCCCGGGCTGTTGTCGCTGCCTTCTTTTGTTATTTGCTCTTCTGGTCCGTAAAGTGCAAGGACATTTCATGTTAATAATGCTCTCTGCTTTAGTCCCTCTAGTCTGGCGTGAGGCCAGTGTAGGGGTGGCAGGCCGCCGTGCAACGTATCTTGCACGTTTGCTTGGCTTCTTCCATAGGGTACACCATAAAAAGAAAAGAGCAATTAGGAGGAAGGTTTATACTCGGCTGGTAATGGAGGCGGTGACCCCGGCTACAACAAAGCCTAATACTTGGCTTTTATGACGTAAAGAATAAGTATTATGCGGCGTATATGGGCTGGCGACTCACTGCATGGCCGCCAGTATTGACTTGCGTAGCACATTAGGCAGGGTATTAGGAGAAAACGTTAAAATTGAGGTCATAGTTGCTTTGGAACTTCTATTGAAAAGTCATGTGCTTGGAATTATTATATTGAAGTAGGGTAACTAAAATTGTAAGCTTAGACGAGACATATTCCATTGCAAACGAAGGATGGCGGGATTGAATCTCAGCCAACCTCTGGCAAGAGCGACTTATGCTGTTAGTGTCTGAGCAGAATGCTGGTTCATGTCAGTGCAACTCAATGTCTTTTACAAGTTGCACGTCATCACTTGCCTTCTTGTGTTCTCCTAACACACACGCGTCATCACTTGCCTCCTTGTGTCCTCCTAACACACATGCGTCATCACTTTCCTCCTTGTGTCATCCTAACACACATGCGCCATCACTTGTCCCCTTGTGTCCTCCTAACACACCTGCGTCATCACTTGCCTCCTTATGTCATCGTAACACACATGCGCTATCACTTGCCCCTTGTGTCCTCCTAACACACATGCGCCATCACTTGCCCCTTGTGTCCTCCTAACACACATACGCCATCACTTGCCTCCTTGCGTCCTCTTAACACACATGCGCCATCACTTGCCTCCTTGTATCCTCCTAACACACATGCGCCATCACTTGCCTTCTTGTGTCATCTTAACACACATGCGTCATCACTTGCCTCCTTCTATCGTCCCACCACGCATGCCTCATCACTTGCCTCCTTGTATCCTCATAACACGCATGCCTCATCACTTGCCTCCTTGTATCCTCCAAACACTCATGCCTCATCACCTGCCTCCTTGTATCCTTCTAACACGCATGCGTCATCACTTGCCTCCTTGTGTCCTCCTAACACACATGCGTCATCACTTGCCTCCTTGTGTTCTCCTAACACACATACGCCATCACTTGCCTCCATGTGTCATCTTAACACACATGCCTCATCACTTGCCTTCTTGTGTCCTCCTAACACGCATGCCTCATCACTTGCCTTCTTGTGTCCTCCTAACTCGAATGCCTCATCACTTGCCTCCTTGTGTCCTCCTAACACACATGCGTCGTCCCTTGCCTCCTTGTGTTCTCTTAACACACATGCGTCATCACTTGCCTCCTTGTGTCATCTTAACACACATGCGTCATCACTTGCCTCCTTGTGTCCTCCTAACACACATGCGTCATCACTTGCCTCCTTGTGTCCTCCTAACACACAAGCGTCATCACTTGCCTCCTTGTGTCATCTTAACACACATGCGTCATCACTTGCCTCCTTGTGTTCTCTTAACACACATGCGTCATCACTTGCCTCCTTGTGT
>SDVV010002042.1:0-23904 GCA_016164225.1 Gammarus roeselii
ATATACTCTAGTACATAAAACAAAGTGGTTATAATCCGTCCAATAATGAGTTTTCTATTAATATCTAGTTATCAAAAAATATGTTTCCCACGTGAGAAACCGATGCATTGGAGCTCAGGTCTTTTTTCGTGAGCCTCTCGCTTGCTTTGGGAAACTCTAAAATAAAATGAAATAAAACAAACGCACACACGAGATAAAATTCAATCATTGCCTCTGGCTGGTTATCTAAGACAAATATTGGCAGGTCGACGGTAGCTTATCTCTCGCTATTTGAGGGGAATAATATGGCGGCCGAGAGACCAGCCGACAACAGGACCAGATGAAACATCCGACTAACGCATGTACTAGAACGATGCACTGTTATAGGGCATTGGCTGGTATACACCGGAAGCGAAAAAAAAAACTCACAACGAACACATAGTCCTGGATATCTTAATTATTAAATTTTGATCGAAGTCAAGATCAGGAATAAGTCAATGACCAAATTTTATTAAGATACTTGACCTGGAAAATGCTAAGTTTCATGACACCTATGCATAAAGATACCATGTATTCGCATGACTACTGATATAAAGGAGATGTTCTGACGTGTACCAAGGCTAAGGATCAGAGCGGGAAGAACTGTTCGCAAGCCTGGCTGTATGAAAGTTCTGAAGTTAGCTCCCATAGACCCCCCGTTTTCCCCTTTACTGTTCAAATTATAGAAGGAAAATTCATCCATACGTCGTTGCTCTTCTTTGGGAATATACTATTTACTAAAAAATATATATTAAGCATGTAAGATCATGTTGATGATAAAGCCAGTCGAAGGAATAACGTATCACAGACATATCTTTATAATTTGTTTCAACTAATCTAATTTACGCTTATCCTTTTAGAAGAAGCTGCGTGTGTGAACAGGTTCCACTTAATACCATTGCAGTTCGATGAGGGTACAGATGGCAAGAAATATCAGACTATGAATACTTTTAACATGCAACTCCAAGAGGAAGACATTGTTTGTCGATAAAATGGTTACCTCAAATGCTTTTGTACTGTATGAACAGAGTAATTTTGGTTCATATCAAAATTAAACAGGTTCGTAACCCATCTACAGGCCTATATGGTGGCAGAAATCGATGAAAAAACGTCAATGTATTTTTCAAATTGAATATTTTTAGCGTAGTCGAACAGAAAACACATGTAGCATTTGAATTTAATGAAACACACTGGTCATAATGTTCTGCCTAGCACATGATGATTTGACTGTGAAATCAAACTGTACTTTACAATTTGAAAAAAATGGCCTCTCATCAAACTATGGAAGAACAATTTGAGCATATATATTTCTCAGCGGAATATGGAAAGAGCATGCATCAAATAAGTTCTCTTCCAATTATTGTACATTGGGACCAGAGCGTAAGCAGTATTTAACATAAATGCAGCACTCCCATAGTTACCATCCATGGAGAACAGCATAACAGCACCCCAACCCATCAAGGGACCCATCGCCTTCTCTGTTATATGCTCCTAGGCGATTCTTCCTCCAGCCTTCCAAAATCCAAGCCCCTTCCTGATATTGTTCCTTTCTCCACCATTCGCCCACCCGGGGTGTTGAAGGAACTCCTGCTGGGTGAGACAGGAACAGCAAGTGTTATACTAAAACTTTCCCGATTAAAAAATACTGTAACAATATTTTTTTAATTGTCATACGTCGCATACATTTGATTTCTCCTACCTGTCTAAAGTTACTTAAAATGTTTGACGATATTGATTTCTCATACGTGATTCTCAAATAGATAAAAAAACAAAATTGGTGTTAAGCAAAATATTTGTAACAGGAATGTATGCCATATACACATGAATGGACATTGTTTGCTTATTTGTTTTAATATTGAGGAGTTCTTCACGAATGTGCTGTTTGCATTCATTACACAACCAGGATTATCTGAAATATCCGAGCAATATACCTTGACTTGATTGTTTCATTTTAAAACTGTAAACGACTCCCAGAAATCGGTCAAGTTGTCAATTTTGTCATCGTGATTTCTAACGATGTAATATGTGGCGGCAATAAATAAATAACAACTTTTGTATTTATATGCGGATAAGGGCTTCATTTTTATGAATAGAAAGTATGTGCTTCTAATGACGGCATAGCCCCTAATTTTGTTATGTATATCGGCGAAACGACCATTAGTTTTCAGGTTGTTTGATATGCACTATGAATGCAACGCTCGAGTGTGTTCTGTTGAAAGCACTCTCTCCATATACCCAAACATTTTGTTATGTACGTAGATTTAACAGTTCAGCTGTTATAAATAGAATGCAGGAGAAATACTTATGAAGAAGAAGGGTTTCTTTGACTGTTGTTTATTTTGGGGACCGCCTCAAACCGTCTGCTGGACTAAGGGCCGCCTTCGACAACCTGTGGTGGGGAGAGAATGACCGTCAGTTTGCCTCTCCGTAACTGGCTGGTGTTCGCTAGTTGTTCAGAAGAGACAATTGCTAATAATTAGATGTCGCGCAGGAAGAATTCTTTATGGAATCTGGCATTTGCAACAGACTAAGCGACCCAGAAAATTGCCCCCCCATGTTTCTTTGTTAGTGTTACAGGATGTTGCGCCCTTAACACAGAGAGTAATACATAGTAGCCCAGAAAATTGAGAAGACCTTGCCTGTTGACAGCATGCTATTGCAGTACCAGAGAAGCAGCAGTCGTTGCTTACTATAGCAATCTTGGAAAATGCTATTGTCACTTCCTACGCAGAAGTAATAAATATCAATATTGTCAATAAGCCCGCGCCTTACATTCAAAAGCACAGCTGCTGAAAAACTCAAATGATGGCTGCATTTCAATAGTCCTGGATTACAGGTCCTCAGTTTCACTCTGGTTGAATTTGGTACGATCTTCTTGCAGTGAAAATTATTAGAATTCAGCTGATGCAATCAACCACGTTCATGCCCCAGAAAGCCAACTTTCCCACCGTGAAACTATCAGCTAAACTGTTCGATTTGGAGGCACTGGTCTTCTGAAGTTTGAATAGGTACTTTGGTTAAAAGAAATTCCCAATTACAGCATTGTTAATCTAAAGCGTATGTCCGCATAAATTTACATGACATGAAGCTTTACTGAATAAAAACATTGACTTTGTGAAATTATTCTATTGTTCCAGCTTTCGAATGTTTGTCTTGACACTTTTACAGCAGCCAGAGCAAATTACCAGAGATTGATCTGACAGGAGTTATCTTCTAGTATTTGCGTCCAGCTGCCAACTATTGTTTTTTATTGTTCCTTCTAACATAGATCACTTCTGTCTGAGCGGTTGAAAATTTACATGGATCGCGAGCGCAACTTGCCGTTCACTCGAGTTTATAATTGGCCACATAATCCCCCAAAAAATCTTTTGACAATCTGTTCATCCATCGCTAACTCACCATCATTCATGATTGTGCTTCACTGTATAAAATACACGTAATTCTACTACAGATTGAAACCATGTTTAATCCATTTAGTTTTCTAAGTGAGTGAAATCTTCGTATGAATAATCATTTTCTTCAATACTTGTCTCTCTGGCTAAGACACCAGGAAAATTTCGGATGAAGCCTACGGTATTTTCTGTTAATATTTCACTATCTCTGAGATTAAATTGTATTAAAAAGGTTTCAATATGACGTATAATCACGAGCATTTTATATAGTCGCGCTCAATCGTAACATTTTCTTGGGATGAAAACTATTAAATATGCATCTGAATTAAGATTTACACGGTGTGTAAGTCACTTGCATGATCTCCCGGTAACCCAAAATGAATTATATGTTTATGGCTTTGATTTCATGGATTATTAGGATATTCGTGTTTCTTACAAAAATTCGAGAGAACATGTCCACATGTTATGGAGGTTAACTTATATAATTTTATTTTATGAACAATTATTTGGACTGATGTAATGTACAAAATACAAACGGAAAATTTAAACTCAAACTCATTTATTGTAGTTAATCAAAGTGGTGTCATATACGGCAAGTAGAACGGTAGGTACGGTAAGTAGAAATTAAATATTTAATAGATGAACGAATAAAACACAATGTTTCAAGAGAAGTGTCGCGCTATCAGTGGTACAATAGAAAGTTGAAATTTAAGTGTAGTCTAAGATGAGGCATGGTTGTGGTAACACTATATCATCTGAACAGATATTACATTCTTCTAAGAAATATCTACGGAATATTTCATCGTAATTCATAGATGAATTATTTATTTGTTCACACACTATTTTCTCTAAACTTCTTTTGATGTGAATTGGTAAATTGTTGAAGTCACTCCAAGTCGAATGTGACACTACGTGTTGATTGAAGGTTAATAAGGAAAACTGCAGGATAAAATCTGGCAGATTCCAGGTGGAAAAGAAATAGCCGATGTTAACAAGTTCATCAAGTGCATTTAGTTTGGTTGCGCATAGAGCCAATTGATTCGTATGAAGATCACTGAACATGCGGATATGTGTCTTACAGTATAACAGCTTGGTTTCGGCTAGGAAACTCCTAACTTTGATAATTCTGATTATTCGCTCTCGCGATATAACAAATTCATTTAGGTGAGCCTTGTCGGTGCTTCCCCAGACCACATCGCAGTAAGTCCAGATGCAGGAACACATGGCTAAAGATCATGGTTCTCATTAAAGACACCTCTCGCAACACGGCCTCAATATGGGCAATGATTTCCAGGCCATCACTGGACCTTATTTTAACATGTAGGCTCCTTTATATCAAAAAATACTTCAGCTACCATACGTGAAGGGTACATCAATAGCGTACGTCTTTTCATACGGTACCGGTTGGTAATACATACAATCGACAGAGCTCATTCATTTAGTGGAAGTGTTTTAACGCTCACAGCGATTTACAGCCACGTGGCTAACTCACAACTGTTTTATTGTTCGTTATCTGAGACGCTCATATATTTCCATTACTCTCCGACCAGAGACTCACTTCTTAAGAGCCACATTAGCTTGGCGCCCACTTCGTCAACGCCTCACTTTGGTACCGTCTCCGAGTGTTGCTTTAGGCAATGGACTTTACTGGATACATTTCATTATTTCACGGAGGTTCTCCGGAATGAAAACTCATTAACAATATTTTGCATCTAATTTCAGATTATGTTCAGTGATGTTAGATCAGGTATCGGACGAATTTGCTAGTTATAAGTTATTTTATGTTAGAATAGACAGGTTTGGTTAGATTAAAAGTAAATAAAACACGTAAGCCATAGAAATCGTTTTGGGAATTCTCCCTCTAAATTCGTCGATGTAATCATCATAGGAAGGGATGTAGCGATTAGGTCAAGGTTCGCCAAAAAAGTTTAAGCTCTCGTCGATTTGCTGTTACGGAAGTGGCTGTTACGGCGGAAGCTATGCAAGCTCAACATTAGTGATCTAATAATTGCATTAGCGCATTCGTCGATTTGCACTTACGGCAGTTGCGGCTACGGCGGAAGCTTCACAAACATTTGTTGCTTGAAAATAACGGACGATAAAAATTGTCTGAATTGTTTTCGTCGGTTGGTGTGTTAGGCATGTCGAAGGCGACTTCACAGAATGGTAAGCTGTTATGACAGTATAGAGGTTTCATGTGTAGCTATATAAAAGAGTAGCTGCATAGATAGCGACCCATTTTAACTTCAGTGTTATCAATCTGTTTTCTAGCTTTAGGAATGAAATGATTTAACCGATCTGATAATACAATCATGATTGTTTTATCCACATTTCCCAAAGCTCTTTTGTAAGTTGTTCATTCTATTATGTTTGCAAATTTTTCAACAAAAAAAGTATTAAAAGCAATTGAGAGGACAGTTTGATAGATCATTAATGTCAGATCTAGACGCAAGGCCGAAACTCCAAGAATTGCTCCTATAACCACACTGTCCCTGCCAATCACCCCATCTGGACAATCTCTGATCCTCTTGAGTAGCACTCTCTCGTACACCCTATCCACCACACACAACCACCTGACACCTATGAAGTTGCTGCATTCTTTTGGTTCTCCTTTGCTCTTGCATTGCGTAACAATGCAAGAAATGCATCACTCAATCAGCATCATGTCCGACACAGCACACATATTTAGCAGCCTCATTAATCACTCAATAAGCATCCTGTACGACTCAGAACACATATTTAGCAGCCTCATCAATCACTCAATCAGCATCATGTCCGACACCGAACTCATTTTTAGCAGCCTCATCAATCACTCAATCAACATCATGTGCGACACAGAACACATATTTAACAGCCTCATCAATCACTCAATCAGCATCATGTCTGACACCGAACACATATTTAGCAGCCTCATCAATCACTCAATCAGCATCATGTCCGACACCGAACACATATTTAGCAGCCTCATCAATCACTCAATCAGCATCATGTCCGGCGCAGAACACATATTTATCAGCCTCATCAATCACTCAATCAGCATCATGTGCGACCCCGAAAACATATTTAGTAACCTCATCAATCACTCAATCAGCATCTTGTCAGACACCGAACACATATCTAGTAGCCTCGTCAATCACTTAATCAGCATCATGTCCGACACCGAGCACTTATGTATCAGCCTCATCAATCACTCAATCAGCATCATGTCCGACACCGAACACATATTTAGCAGCCTCATCAATCACTCAATCAGCATCATGTCCGGCGCAGAACACATATTTATCAGCCTCATCAATCACTCAATCAGCATCATGTACGACACAAATCACATATTTAGCAGCCTCATCAACAATATGCCTGTCTTTGCTCCACCCCTTATATGACACTCGATCGCAACGCGTCCAAACCCTGGGTTTCCAAGCTTTCAACACCTCTACCGCCTTGTGCGTCTCCTCTTTAGTAATGACACCATTATTTCTTGCTCTCAGAACCGGCATCTGTGCATCAGCACCCACAACGGCTATAATCTTTTTGATTGGCATAGTCAAAAATAATCCCACTAGTAACGTTTTTAATTAATCTATTACAGAGTAATTCTTTCTGACCTCCGTCGCAGATGACCAACATCGTGGTCGAGGTATTTTTCGTTTGTAAAGAATTTTCCTTTAAAATAATACCATGAAACTTTTTGTCAGCACTAGGGCATTTTGCTCTGAATATTTGATAAGCGAGTAGATCTCCAAACGAATTCTCCAAAATATTTCCTAGCCGATAATATATTTTCAGTCTTTAGTATAAATTTGGGAATTAGGGCAAGGAGCTGACACCAAATATGCTGACGACTACCCACCACAACTTTTTCTTCGGATGCCTTCAGCTTTAATTACTATTCGGTTTATATGTTCCCAGTAAAGATGGCCAATTGGCCGATATAGGTTCTTGGGAGAAAATTAATATGGACTTGAGCGCCTCGAGAGGCAAAGATGACTGAAGGTTGATCATTCATTTGGAAATATCTCATATTTCGAAGAATGTTGGGGGACCGGAATCTTCAGAGCGGTGTTTAGTTTCCAACAGTAATTACGGATCCCTCATATTAGTGTATTGGGATCTAATGACTTTAATATAAAGAGAATATCCACTTACGGAAAGATATGGCACTCACGTAGATACGCGGTTGTCGATTTTTGGCGAAGATGACCAAAACTAGAGTGACGATGGATAATGTTGAACATAAAGCGATGAAAATCTTCATATGATCATATATTTACCTCCAGTCATTGTTTTCTTTACCCCTGCGATCGTAAACACAAAAATATTTTGCTTAACATAGAACAGAGATACCGTATTCTGATGGCAAAGCAAATGTTGGTAATGCGACGAAGTGTTCAGTGCCTGAACAGTTCAATTATCTGTTTTTTTCAGGTTACTAAATTTACTGAATTTACAACTGTCAAATAAACATTAACATCGGGAAATAAGGGTTCAATTCCGTATTTGTCAAATTTCGAGTCAGCCAACCGTAGTGTTTATCCACATTTGGATTGCGAGCTGAGACATCGTTTGCCAATATTGATTTTATCAAGTTATTTGCCATCATGTTTTCTTTCTCATCAAAAAAGACGTGAAGATTTTGTATGCAATATATCGAGGAAAAAATTAGGGTATTTCTACAGATCCTTTCCAATCTGCGAAAAAAAAACAATTAATCCTGTTGTTTAACGTTACAATCTGAATACTTGTTATATGTATCGGAATGCAGAAACCGTCACATATTTTTTTGGAAGACAATGACCAATTCGTCAATAAGAAGACTAGAAGTATTAAAAAATTTCTCCTCCTATTATTATCCAATGAATTTAGTTCAACACGAACGGAGAGAATAATTTTGATTTCACGCATTCGTGATAACCTTTACATAGGAATCCCCTAAAGCATAAGTAGATAAAGCTATAAATTGAACACGATTCATCTGTATTATTATCAAATGGAGAGTTATAACCTTCAAACGAGAGTTCTTTCCCATATCCGAGTGAAGGTCTCTATTACATTACCATTTATAAACCAATAAATCTAAGAATTTCCCTAAAAAAAGGCAAACGAACTGTTCTTCTGCGAACTTATCGTTACTGCTTCTGTTACACGCAGAGTGTCGGATTTAAGCGTCGAGTCCATGTGTTCAAGCGTTCCGTCCAAGTGTTATTGCGTTACGTCCATGTGTGCAAGCGTCCTGTCCATACGTTCAAGCGTCCCGTCCAGGTGTTCAAGTATTGAGTTCGAGCGTCAAGCGTACCTTCCAATTGTACAAGCGTCCCGTCCACTTAGTTCTTTGGTTCCGGAAGGCAATTTAAGACCTCGGACCGTTATTGGATAATTTTGGCTGGAACGGATCTCGGGACAGCCAACGGTGAGTTATCCTTAATATAACAAATGAATCGAGGGATTTTATTTCCAAGTACGGTTACTGAGTTATTGTCGACGGAAATTACAAAATACTTTTGCATACTCCGGATAAAATAATGATCTTATTCGCTGCAACACAAGAGTACGAAAACCCATGTCCTGCTAGAGGAGGGTTAGTCCCTTTTGAATTTTCATATTTTGAGTTTCATATTACCAAATTATGCGTAAATTTGCAACGACGGAAAACATAAAAATATGCTACCGTAACCTACAATTACTATCTAATACAACAACTGATAAAGGAAAATTTTGTAGATATGACGTTTTGTGAGAATATATTTTTTTATATGAAGGATAAAATACGTTTCTCATCAATATATATTTATTATTATTTTGATTTCAATCCTGACCAATAATCATCTGACTATTGAAAGTGTACGAATCCCACTGTGAATCATTTCTCCAGTCGTCTTGTGTATTGACGTCCAATGACGACGCCTTTTCGATCATCTATTTCAAAGTACGATTGTTTGTCTGCATTTTTTTAATACAATATGAACAAACACCAATACAGCGGTTAGATGTAAATATTAGGAGTTCCCCCCCTCCACCAAAAAAAAAATCTATATTGGTTTAAGTCCTGAGACGATTTTACGTGTTGCCTATCGAAGTAGTTGAAACAATAGGAGGTGTGTCATAATGTTATACAAACATCTCTGACGTTTTATAAATACGTACGACATCACTGATGCATTTTTCTTCACCTTCAGAGAATTATGTAGACCATTTAATATACTGATCTACGACAGCAATATAAAGTTTCAACTGGAATGGTTACCACATCAAAAGCTTTACTGGTGCATGGTTTGGTCACTGGAGCTATCGTTTATAGCCTCGCAAGGGTTAAATGAATAAAACTTGGTCTTACGGCTCCTGTGTACCAGAATTTTTCCAATCAATAATAAATCAAATTTATTTAAGAACTTGACGGAAGTAAATCGTTTTACCTCGCTTATTGTTAATATCCTCAGAAGTTTATATATACGACTTATTTTTTAGGGAAAGATCTTTACTCTTTCCACTCAGTCCTTCTGCCCACACCAGCTTCCACCCATCGTGTGTTAACGGGTCACTGCCCTCACCCGCCTGCTAACTGCGTCCACTCGAGCGTGGGGCGAAGGAAGACAAACACCAGCCGTGAGGCTGGAGGGCGGCATCCATTATTGTTCAGGAAAGCATTTACGACGGGGACCAAACAGGTGCTTAGAGTGAGTGTGGGAAAGGTTTCGGGCAGGGGTTCTTGTTTTTTTATCTCTTCTTCTTGACGAAGACCAAACTTCAACCTTATGCGACGGAAAGAGTTTCGAAACACGATTGGCAGATCCTATCAAGTTCATTAACTGTTCAAAAATGTAGAAACATATTGAAATGTCTCCATCCATTACCTGCAACACTCACAGATTTGTATTACTGTTATTGATTATGATAAGAAAACACACGTTAGGCGAGTCTAACCACCGACGTGGTGATGGCAACACTCAGCCTACGCAAAAAATGCCATGCGAAATCAAGTTTGGGTGCTCAAAGAGTGCGCGAGCGTCCAATATTGATAGCTGCAACCAATCTGCAGTTTAAACAACAAAGATTGAATGATTTTAACCGTGCAGTCATCGCAGGTATAAAAATACGTTACCACTGAGCACTTCTCTTATGAAAGGATTCTACGCATGTGTGTATGTACGAACCAATGTGTGTATGTATGAATCGATCTGAATGTAAAATCGTTGATTTGTTTCAAATTATCAACAAATCGAAAATCCTGATCATTCTGTTTATTTAAACCGCTTCTAATCATAAACGTTGACTTTATTTTTGCTCACGTAGAATTCGGAGCAGGCAATTTCCAAATCCCAATTGTTTCACCTCGGTGAAAATCGCCTTTGACACTTTCTTCTATAATTACTGCTGGAATCAAATAAAAGTATGGCAATTTCATTTATTCTCTTCGAAATTCAGATTTGCTGTTCTATTTTTGAGGAAAACTGCTAATTTTTGCTTTTTTTCCTGTCTAGACTCGATGAAGGAAAAGACAAAATGACACGTTTTCAGAATGGGGTCTCTGAAGCCTTAGAGTTCTCTGAATGCTTTCTAAAGCAATTTAGGTCGTTGATGTTGCATTTCATGGCTTCACTCGTGACACAATTTGCTGAACCACAGCAGGCGTGTTTCGACGGGACTGTCGATGTCGTCCCTATGCATTAAATAAATTACCTATCACTAGATTGTATGAATTTCATGATGATGCTTGATATATTTATTCATTAATTCAAGGAACATTCGACGACTGAGGGAATTGGAATATTTTTGCGAGTGCCCATAGGAGTATTACTGCTGCTGCCTACTTTTGTTAGTCAACATATGCGTTTTTTTTAACATATGTGAGGATTTTCGATTAGAACAATTATTCATCCTTTGACGAGTTAAGAAAACCAAATGATCGATCAGTGTCATGTGCTTCTGTGCCGCTTTGCCCTAATTGGTCACTCACCACACTAAAACGAAAATAGTGAGCAAGTCCCTCACCAGCGCTTCCATTTCAGCATGTATCTGTTACAATAAAGTTCGTTCGCTGGCCACTTTTTGTTCTGAACCAATTTGAAAGTCATTGACCTCGTCTTCCAACTTGAATGCGCGGGGATAGCGCCAGCAGGAAAGGAAGGAAACTTAAAACGGTTTGGCCTGAATAATTCCTTCTGCACGGAAGATCAGACTCGTGGCTGGGTCATCAAAAAGTCTATCAACTGTGAGAAAACCACAAATCCAGTGAAATAATAATCCGCACGACTTGATCAGTCATAAACCTGGAAAGATTTCGCGTAGGCCAATATTGGGAAATTTTAAACTAATTATTGAGTCAATACAAACTGTTAAAGAAAATTAAAATTATGTTACCTAATTTCAATTATTTACAATCGGGAAAACAATTGCATCATAGAGCTGCTATAGGTTATTAACGTTCGGAATAATATTCTATGGGGTTGTCGCAAGCCGGTCGTTCCCATAATGAACAACTATGTCTACTCAGGGCATGGAGTAGCGACCATTCATTTTGCTATTCCCAAAATGAGAAGGACGACGCAGGAGAAGCGAAACCAGCGACATTTAACTAACCCCTCAGTAAGGAAAGGGGAGAGAAAGCAAATAAAACAATCAAGGAAAGGAAAGATTGGTTGATGTGAAAGAGCCGAATCCGTCAGCGTGAAATACAGAACCATCGTAATAATTCCACAAAGAAATAGGTGACGGAAAAAAAACTCAACCCAACAGAGAAGTTCTATATGGAACTGCGCCAAGAGCACATTCATGCAACGATACAAACGACAGAAATTCCGTACAGGGATATAACTGCTTCCAGAAAAGATATTGTTTTACAGCATATAATTGTATCTTTAATATATATAATGCAAGAGTCAGAGATATTGCGACGATGACCCAGACATCTTCCGAAGAAAAAAAAAGACACACACAAGAAGAAATTTAACATCTGATTCATCCTTAGTACTCCGAACAGGTGAACAATACTCATATAAACGCAATACATAGCAAAAAAAACTATGCAGAACAAGGGTCGACGACTAAACGTTTTCCTAGTTGGAGACATTGCTCCGATCCTCTGAGTTTGTAGATTTGACCACTAATATGAAATGCCTTTCAAGCGTCAAATCAGAAAAAAATATCACGTGTTGAATTTTCAGTCGAGGGTACTCGGTTAGTACAGAATCATTAAGGCAAAGAACTGGAATTCCAGAAGCATTTTTGAGAATGTGAGACAAACATTGTCTTGGTCATGCCTGCAATATGCCTCTATGAGCAAATCGAGCCTTATTCGTCAACTCTCACGAGATCTGTGATAGACTCATGATTGCGCTCTTTTCATTTCATTCAAATGAATAGCGTACCATCTTATCCCCTAATGTCGAGAATCAGCGTTGCCGAGAGCGTATATATACGAGCCAACGACACTAGTCTAGGGGACGTCAGAGTCACCCACTGGAACAATCATGCTAAGGCTCCATTTGAAGTGCCTTGTAGAGATGTTTAACTTTGAGCATCTTTTAGTTCGAAAATATTAGGATAACTTTTAGTACAAATAACATTAACGTGTCGCCCAGACAATTGAGTACACAGTAGTCCACTTTCATGATATAATATCAAAAGTGTACCAGCCGGTAAAATATTAGCTTCCACATTCCCTTCTGAACTAAAGACGCTACATTTTTTATGACCTGACGGCTGCCAGCTTCTCTGCTTAGAGTTCAGGAATGAGGGAAAGGAGGGATGCGAAGAATACTTTGTAAACATCGTTGGATGATGTACAATGTTGACTGCAAAAATAAAAGGACTGATATTAATTACATATAAAAATGATAGCGACAGAAAGAAGAAAGATGAACGTTTATGAAATGAAATTATTGAGAAGTATGAAGGCATGATCGGATATAATCCTGAACAAAACGCTGCGAAATGGAAAATGTGGGACACAAGAGTTGTCCGCTAGAGTTGACATTAAATATATGAAATGAATTGGGAGTACGTAGGGTGGATGATGGTCAGTTATGGAATGAGGACACTGTAGATTGATATACCTAAGATGGATCGGGCACAGGGTGAGGATGGATGATGTAATATTGGTGAAGAGGGTGATGAAGGCGAAAGTGAGGACTAGAGGTAGACTGAAGTTGGATGGATGGATTGTGTGAGGCAGGCGTTAGGAGAAGAAATATAGGCGTGGAATTAGAAAAAGAGCGTGCAATGGATAGGCTTGAGTGGAGAATGGTGCTGGGAGGATGAGTTTTAACCCTGCCCTGATGAGCTTTCCCGCCCGTTTACGTTGCGTTGACAAACGGGATTGCTGTGCACGGAAGAGGCCCTGGGCATAATGACGCAGAAGAAGTGAACCAGCTTTACTGCCGGACATTGCTGGTGCCACTGACTTCGAACGGCCCTCCTGGCCCAGACTGCCTGTTTAGGGGTCGCCAGCTGAACCTTTTAGGGTCAAAGGTTTGTGTCTGTTTGAGAGTGAGTTTATGAGCAGAGTGTCTGGGGATTTGGCCCAGAGTCTGTATCTGTACTTGTATCTGTTTTTTTGGTCGCAGTCATCGTTATAGAACAGTCTCATCAAAATATTGTTATTCTAGTCGTAACAGATTCGTCATACTCTTTCTTAGCAATTTCCTCTCAGGTAATAACTTCCATGAATTCAATAGATTCATATTGAAATTCATGGTAATCAACTATTTGGAAAACTGCTAAATCATTCCACTCGTATTATCGCAGCTAGACAAATTTCATTGACGTGTGGAGCCCTCTCATACTGTGCGTTTCGTCATAGTTCACATTAGTCTCCTCAATAACGTAATTTACTAGGTATTTAGTGGCAAACTCGATGCAAACAATGTCATCACAAAATGTGATAGCTTATCAAGTTTGAAATACGAATTGGGGCTCCCAAAGAACCACCAATTATTCTTCTCAGACCTGGCATGTATTGCATCGAAGTCTACTGCTTGATAGCTGATTCACGATTTTAATTACAACTTACCATGGTCATAAGAACCATATTGTCTGTCTCCCTACAACGACTAAATTGATGTAGTCGCCCGCATGCTGTTTCAACACCGTCGCTATGCAGTTGTGTCGCCAATGTTATTGTCTGGCCACATTTACCTCACTCTTCCCTTTCATGTGTGATGTTAACGATACATGTTGTATTATTTCATGCACTGTCCATTCCTAATTCCGTCGGGTCAGGCTGTCATTCGTCCACAACTTTGGAAAGAGTCCGAAAACTAGCAATATGCATAAGGAACATAGAATTGATTCTTTTTTAGTTACATTCAATATAGTAAAACGAAAAATGCAGATGGGGGTTCAACTAAGCCCGAAGAGATTATTTTAACTAAAAATCAAAGTTGTTGGTGTATACAGCTCGTTCATGAGCGTCTATCATCAATGATTCAGTCCCTTTGTGGAAATGGCTGCCAAAGAAATTCCACCATCCAGCCACAATGTTTCTTCCCTATCCAGCTGATGGTTAGTTTCCTGTCGCTTGCATCAATTGTTTTTCTTCCTATTTAATTTTCATAAAAGACGGAAGGTATACACTTCGACGGTTCACTCCTATTTATAGGCAAATAATTCAGCAATAAAAAGCCAGAACCCAATGAGGTGAGCAAGGGTCAATCGTTAAAACAGGGATCAAGGATATGTGCAATAAATTAAATATTTAAGGAAAATAATGTGAAGGTTGGGGAAACTATTGGGTATAGTGAGTTTGGAGCGGATAAAGAAGCTTTGTTTGGCAAAAGGATTGCAAGTACTTATTTTTGTTTCCACTACGTAATATGACAATTGTCTGTAATCGATGTTGACCTGCACGTGTGTTATTTTTGGCTAAGAATATAATATCCCATATGTTTGACGACAAAGCCGTAAATTTTGATTGGTACACCAGAAAAAAGAGCTAGAAATTTTGTTGAAACGATATTCAATAGTACTTTCTGTATGTAATCAAAATGTATGTTCGGTGTCAGTTTAGATATTCATTCATATAAGCGTTGTGGGTTTCATTGCATATCATTGTTCTAATTGTTTCAAGCATTTGGATCTGTTTGACAGAACCAGTGCACCTTCATTTTCATTTCAACATGTGCGAAAGACCGTTTTCTTGTGAGATCGTCACGTTTTCAAAAATTGGAATTTCACGAGAGTGTAGTTTATTCAGATATGAACAGTTGGTTAATCATTTTAAAAATATACATATTGGTGTTGAGCGAGTCACTTATATGAGTTGGTGAAGTTGTCATCTGCATTGAATGGGCTGGAATTAACTTGGTCATTTCGAAGAAAAATAAAACATTAACTACAAAATTTCCACCAAATATTCCAATCCTGACCCTCTAGAAGTTATATACTTTTTCTTCTTTCATATATGTTATTTCTTAGTAGCATCAATTTTACAGAAAAATGATCCGATACACAGACAGTAACTAGTTTATGAATGAGCAAAATTGTTTCAAAGAAAAACGATGATGGTGAACGATACCGATTCATGATTCGCCAGAACGTGAGACTAATACAAGACACTAGTCCATGACAATAGTACATGACACTAGTATACGACACTAGTCATGTACTATAGTGCATGGAACTAGTATATGATACTAGTAAATGACGCTAGTACATGACGATGGGGCATAACACCGAAGTTAGCAGAGACGGATCCACAATCCTTCAGGTTGCAACAAGTCGAAGTCGTTGCCTATACAGTAATTGTAACAGAAACAATGCTAGGAACCCTCGTCCCAAATCTTCCCAACTAATATTGTTTCACTTGCACATACTGTATACCTATATTTATATTTGCAAAGAGACAGTAGTCGTATGTTCTGAGAGAAATATATTTTCAAAAGCTTCAATACGAATGAACTTAATCATCTGGAATTTATGACCCGCTAACGTTGGTGAACTTAAAATATGCGAAGAAAAACCAACTTCATTGGATTCGTGGAGTTGGGTTCCTGTGCTTGATTGATAACATTACACCCAAATTAAATTGTATTGCTCTAAATCCTTTCACTTGTGCACAATCAACAAAATACGAATCATCGATATTTGATTGTATCTTAATGGACGTCTCATTGATGAATTTTGAACAATTACCGTATATAAGGACGGGAATTACTAAACATTGTTCATAAATACCCTCGCTCCGATCACCAGATCAGAGTAAAGAGAGTTATCATAAAGGTTAAGTCGACACGTTTTGTGTTTACTGCATTACCTCGAATTATAAATTACGCAACCATAACACTTTTTTTATCGATTTAATTACTGCATTCGCAGTGCAGTAATGAAAGTTCCCTTAATTCATACTCTCGATGTAGCGGGAAGTATAAAGAAATGCCGAATCAACAAGCTTCTTCCGTGATGGTTTGAGAAGTTAGGATTAACAGAGCACGGCAATAAGCAGATACAATTCACAAAAGAAAAAGTTGTGTCATTATGTAACACAACACAACAATATTTTTCAATGCTTCAATAGAAAAACAGTGCTTCCATCACACAATTCCTTCCCCCCTCCTCCTCTCTTCAGGAATGTGTAATCAACTTTCCCTCTCTGTACGCGATCATCCTCAGCCTTCCATGCCAGAGCAGCTCGCGTGGATACGTGCAACTTGATTACATATATAATTTTAAAAAATAAATTCTTTCGCTGGTGTGCTGACGTGCTGATGTGTTGGTGAGCCGTACTAGCAGTTAACCAGCAAATATGCTGGTGTACTGGTGTGCTGATATGCTATTGTGCTAATGTGCCTGTGTGCAAGTGTGCTGGTGTACGGGTATGCTGGTGGGCTGGTGTGCTAGTGTGCTGGTGTGCTGGTGTACTGGTGTGCTGTTGTGCTGGTGCGCTGGTGTTCGGGTGTCCTGTTGTTCTGGTTTGCTGGACTGCTAGTGTATTGCTTTGCGGGTGAACTGGTAATACGATGAATTGCTGTACTTGTGTACTGGTGTCCTGCTATACTGGATTGGTATTGTATTGGCGTATTGATTGCTGGTTTACAACACGCGACAGGAATTTACTTTAGTTTTTGATCAATGCATTGAATTAAATCAATCATTCGATGGATTCATCTATTTGGTGTGATGTCTCTTGGGAGCCAACTACGAACCAAACAAGTGCACTATAATTGTCATTTAAATGAGATAAATATTATTTATACTCGAATCCAATTTCATGTGGAAATAATTTTGATGCAACAGCATAACATAATTATGAAAAATCACTGAGTGGCTCAAATGGTATTAAAATTTATTCTAGCAATATTATTTACACTGATCGAACAACACATTTTGGGTTTTCGATAACTTAAGTGTTGAAAATTAAAAATAACTAGAAAAATTTGAACTACCTAATAACAGGCCCAGACCGGCATTATATTGTTTATAACCAGCAACAGTGGGCACGCAATATCAATAATACATGATGATAAGACTAGAGCCCATCCAATTAAATTGTTGGGATAGAACTAAACCCATTCAATTTAATATACGGATGAAACTAAATTTCCATTCAATTTAATATACCTGAATGTAACAAAATCAACATAATTTAATAAACCGGATGGAACTAAAATTTCATCCAATTTAATTAACCGGGATGGATCTAACTTCATCCGATCTAATATACTGGGATGGGACTAAATTCATCGAATTGAATATTGTGATGGAACTAAATTACCAATAATTATAGATGATTGAAACGTTAATAGTTTTCTTCGGATGAAATCTCAAGAAATGTAATTTAGTACTACATCAACAAATGTAACTTCTTCTTCACTCATGATTCAGTCTCAATATTAATAATATAAGTTAGGATTTAAATATATTATATTCCATATTTTAATTCAATTTTCATCATGAGTTCTGATTTTCGACGTGTATAGAATTTGACCGAACTAGGCGTTTCTGGTGTCCTGGTAACATCACCTAATACCTCAAGTTACTCTTCGCTGGTCACGATGATCGGCAGTTTTGACGTCAAATCATATTCAGTTCCTTCCCTTTACAGTTTTATGTTGAATACAAGAGGGCGAGGTTACGTATGTGACGTTGGTCCGGCAAAGTATCTAAGTTGTGTCTACTCGGGGGGTGGCCTGAAGCGACAGAGGTGCGACCGTCCCTGTGGTTCATCCTTGAAGAGTGATTGGCTGACGAATATTATTGTCCATGGAAGGATGTTTTTCTTCTTCGTTTTGGTGATAAGTATGACCACCAATAAAGAATTTCATGAATTTAAATCTCTTAAATGAAGGAGTTTTCAATCGCCTGGACACGGACAACGAAAATTTCTCCAAACGAAAACCTCCTTTAATTGTTTTCTTTATTTTGCACTTCCTGAGTTAAAGTTTTTGGTTAACTTGTCGAATGGAAAGGGTGAGATCATTTTGTGTCCCTTTACAAATGACTTGATTTTTTTCAGCTATTGTTTTTGGAAGCCTTGTGTCTTCGGGGCTGCACCTTTGAAATTATTTTTTTCTAGACATTTTCGGTGACGTGATTCAAAAGATGTAGCTGATATTTGCTCTTCTCTCTCCTTTTCATGTTATATCTCTGAACGGTTTTTATTTTCAACGCTGTCGGAAACGAATCTTTCCATATTCGCCAATGATTAAGGCTTTTTGTTCGCTCGTAAACATTACTGCGAGATAAAATATCTTTACTATATTCTAGCCATTACATGTCGCACAACATTTAACATTTGATATAAACACCTGATATTGAGCCAAAACCAAATATCATTGATACAGTAGCATATCAAGTTCAATCAAACATGCAAATTAAATGTCATTGCGCTGAATCATCTTCCCTCCTACAAAACATGATTCACATAGATCTGACTTTATCTTAATGAACGTTTTGTTGATGAATTCAAAACAACGAGCATGTAAAAGGCAGGAAATAACCCAAGTAGTGAATAAATACTCGAGCCCCGATCATTCGGCTTGTAAAAAGAGTTACCTCAATGTTCCCAACGACACATCCTCTTTTAACTGCATTGCCGTGAAGGGTAATTTACAGGATTATGACAATTTTTTATTGATCGAATAAATGCCTCCGCAGAGCAGTATGAGAAGGTAGACTGACTATGAATCAAACGTATTCTGAACTTTGCATCTATTCATGGTAACATTTTTCGTAACGAAACCTGCAACATACGATGCAAGTATGGCACTCCATTATACATATGGTGAATTTAGCTGGAATCAGCAAGCACTCTTTCGTGATTTGAGGAGGCTTTACAGTGCACAGCAATACACAAAGACAATCATCAAACATGAAAGAAATCAACACATCATTATTTTGGCAACACTAAATTAAAAAAGACTCAGTGCTGCCATCTACTGTATTTCTATTTGCACAATTATTTACCCTCATTTCAACTTTCTCAGAAAGGTTTTAATCAACTGTTCGTCTTATCTCTAGCATCCTTCTCTATCCACACCAGAACAGCTTGCGTGAATACCAACAACTTGATTACACATTTAATTGAGTAATCTAATGACTTGTGTTAGTGTGCTGCTGTGCTGGTGAGCTGGTGTACTGATGTGCGGGTGAAATGATGCGCTGGTGTGCTGGTGTGCTCGGATGGCTGGTGTACTGATTTGCTGGTGTGCTGGAATGCTTGGGTACTTGTGTGTTGGTGTGCGAGTGTATTGCTGCGCTGGTGTGCTGATGTGTCAGAGTATTATTGTGTGGTTGCTTTGAAAGTTGGTCCGACACACGCCACCTCTTAAAAGCCAACAACGAACAACTCGAGTGTACATTTAAAATCCTTTACAAAGAATAAATGTTAAATTATACTCGAATTCAGTTTCCCTTCAAAATATACGTGACGTAGTAGCTTGTTATATTGCTGTGAAACCACTGACTGACTTGATTTTTTTTACAATTGAAGCCTAGCAATGAAAAACAAATCGATCACAGTTACAAAGTTCTTTCAAATACTGTTGTGCAAACTAAATGCATCTAAAAAGACATCATCTTGTGAGCGGGTTTGGTCTGATGCGGGGCCTTTGGTGTCCAAAAAAATAGACTCTGAACACAATTAACATATCTTTGTTAAAGAATTAGACAGTGTTGAGGTCGTCATCAAATATTCGATCACTTCTAAACCTTGCCCTCTCCTGAAAAATTGAGTTCAGGACAATTATGCATGAAGTATAAAAGGGCCCTAGCACACGAAATCCGAAAGAAATAGCTTACTTGTTAAACATTGGGCAGAGAAACCGATTTGAAATTTTATTTAATTTCCTCAAGTTGGCCGATACACAATTGAGATCGAAAAGTTTCAGTGATACGAATAATGACATACTGTAATAATGGACTGAAACATTGCTCAGTAAACATACCAGTTATAAAATATTTGTTAAGCTTTTTTACAATACAAGATAATACCGCTGCAAACAAGAAAAATAACATTGTTTGGAACGGAAGTAATGAATAAGGTGATACGAACAATGCATATACGAGTAGGACTTTATTATAAGTTAAAGTTCAAAAAGTTCATATGCTTGAAAGTATTTTATGTCTTGACTATTTTCTCAGTGGATTTTCCATTGACAAGCGTCTTCGATAATCAAATTGGATAATCAAATGCGTCATAATAAAAACATTTACCTATGGACAAACATGTTTAGAACTCTGCAGACATTATGGAATCTCAAAATACCATCTTCAAGAGATTACAAACCAGGAATATAGAGACAAGTAATACAGTGATCAATGGAGATCTCAAAATTCCCCATAAGCGTTTTTTGGGCAAAATTTGTAAATTGAATCTATATTTATTCATTCACATAAGTAATATATTATTGTGGGAAGAGAAGGACGTGAGGACGATACACGAAAAACCAGAACAAATAATTGCTGAATGGAAAAAAATTATTATCCGTCCAAATTTATTGAATTCATAGGTACATGCAGTTGTTTCTAATTTAGCATGGGACGCTCTTCCAAAATGTAAATTAATCCCAGAATCCAAAGATCTGATTCGGGGTTAACAGATCATAAAATAAAACAAAATCTATTCTAAGAGAACGATTTGTATCGAAACAGTGGTTTTGGATTGATATGTTTGGACCTAATTACAGGAGTCACGCAAGATATGTTCAGAGAACGTTGTTCACAAAACAACGATCAGATAAAACGTTTTTGGTGGAAATTCAATTAGAATTAAAGTATGGGACATCACAAAATATTTATAAATAACATAATGTCTGAATGCAAATAAACACTGTGACAGTATTGGACGCAATGGGTGCGTTCAACCCAAAACTCAGCATACATCAAAATTAATACATTAATTGTAGGTCATGAAGCCAGCAAATTGCATCCGAAATACATACAACGGCGATTGTAGAGCATCATGAGTCGACACACACCAGATTCGTGTACAACAACATTGATTGAGTGAGGTTTTGCACTTGGTTGCAGGGCAGAGGAGGAATTTGTATTTACTCTACGGATATTACTCCCAGTATTTAAGTAACACGCTAGCGATTTCTGCGGTGAAGTCAGATTCTGAGTACGCCGTAAATAATTTTACCAGCGTACACGATTCTAAAATTGGTTCCTACCTTGTCAGTTTTAGTTGTCGATCGTGACATCACATTCGATTCGAGAATACAATACCGAATTACGAGAAGCAACAATTTAATTTCTTGAATTTTATTGGAAGGTGACAGCAAATGACTGAATAATATCACGCGCGTCGTGAACAGGGATGTACTATCATCAAGTAGATGAGGAGTTTTTCATCTAATTCATAAGCAGAGTGACTCAATGGAGCTTTAAAGTATCCAATTAAATATTACTGTGAGTTGGGAACATTTCCATAGTCAGCTCTTGGAAATGTTATTCAAATACTTGACTATTGATTACATAATGAGCTAGGAGATATCTAAGAAACTTTTCTTGGCAATCTCAGCCTGTAAAACTATTATTGAATTGCTATCGATTCTACTCTTGTGGGATCTGCACCGTTTGCGAAACACCACTTGCGTTCTAACTGATGTTCCTCGGTGGCTAAGGGGGTAGCGTGTCTGGCTCTCCTAATAATAGACTTCCATTGGGAGTTGGAGGTTGTAGGTTCGAGCAAAACTAATCCTAAGTTAGATGTTCGGGCCAGTCTCTTAAATAGTTAAAAAAGGTCAGCAGATAAATGACGTAGATATAAAAAGGCTATTAGGTGGCAGCTACGCTACAACCCGCAAAATAGGCGAAAAGTATATAAAAAAATCTTCATCGTACGTCCCGGATACATTTCAATTGTAAGTTCCTGAATTTATACGCGAAAGTGTATATCATTTATTCCCAAATTTAAAAAAAAATATGCGGAAAGAAATACATTAGTATTGACCCATGAATTATTAAGATGAAATAAATATTTCCTACTGTTTTATTTGGGCCAGGTTATGCGATGAGATTGGGAATATAAATTTGATCTAATGTGTTAGCACCTAACCTGGCAACAAATTCAACCGATTGTACTGATTCATTATGCATATATTCACTCGCATGCAGACACAATTTTTTTAATGAAATCACTCCGTATTGGAAGGTTAACACTCATCATTAGAAGCTGTTGCCTAAATAATAATTTTTCGGAAAGGAAACCCTTGCTATTGCCACGCCTTGGTATGCCTCTTTGAGAGGGTACGTTCTTCGATTGCAAAGCACTCTGCTAATGTTATTTATAAGCAAATTTGACGTTTACAATATATTCATTGATTTCAAGATGTCTGATGTCAAATTAACGCTAAACAGTATAAGCTGTCAACGGCTGTGTTCAGCACAAAACTCAGCATATACCAATAATAATTTGGTAATTATTTGTCATCAGGCAAGTTAAAGGCAATCAAATTACATCCAGATTCAAAGGAGGAGCATCCAAAGTAGGCTCATACCAGTTTGGTGTCCAACAACGTTGATTAAGTGAAGGTTCCCTCTGCCCTGATGGGGCTCAAGCAGAATATAATGTACTCTACTGATTCTATTCCGAAGATTTAAGTAACCCGTTTGATTAAGATTTCTGAACAGAACTGTCAGTTTTTGAGCCTGTCTAAATAGTTTCAAGCTAGTGTACGATGTTGAAATTAGTTTATAGCCTGTACATTTCAATGACTGATCGTTGCTTACATCCGATTCAAGACCACATGAATAAACAACTTGAATCAACAGTTTATTTTCTAAAATTGTGTGTGCGGTGTAGACAAAAAGTTGAATACTATCATGCACATTTTAAAGAAGTGGGAGATATCATCATCGAACTGATAAGCCGTTTTTCAACGAGTTCATAAGAGTATTTATTCTATGAAGCCCTAATGGGTCAAATGAAATATTAATACTGTATGTGCACGGATCACTGCCAAATTCGTCCCTTTGAAAATAGCAATCAACTACTCATTTGGTTAAGCCATAATAAGCTGAGAGATCTGCAAGAAACTGTTCTTGACGAACTCAAATCTTA
>SDVV010002043.1:0-23901 GCA_016164225.1 Gammarus roeselii
ATATGTATATACATGTAGGTACAAAAATTGGAAAAAGATTGGTAAAAAATATGAGTCAAGTGGGTAGATTTGAAAAGGATGAAGGTTAAATCAATAAAGAAAATACCGAACATATGTATGGAAACGGGGAACAAATATATGTTAAGATAAGATAGGATGAGAAAGGTTTACGGCCATCATCACAAACCTTCAGTGAAAAATGCTACAATGGATCTGGTGAAGGCTCCAATAAGTCGAATATTCTGAATTGGAACGCAGTCTCAAAAAAAAGCCTGAATTGAACAATTAATTCTAAGTGTCTAAAGTGCAAACGACTTACCAGCATTTATAAAACTATGACGTTCGGCAATAAGCATCTAGTAAATACATATGAGCAGATAACATAATTGAGATGAACAATAAATTATTGAATAATTTCAACACTAACACTCTACACAAATCCGATAGATTAGTTCTCCAAGACAACATGGAACCAGACCCATAATCCAATAATCTATCGTAGATAAATATCTCATCAGGTGAAGGGTAGCCAAAACGGTAAATGCTCTAGGACCCATCCATCCAGTAAATCGTCTTCTAAACGGTAAAGTATACATTCACATGCTGCCAACCCGCTCCTAAAAAACTGACACGCTATCGGCCCCGAAACAGTCATCATGATCCTCAAGCAAAAAAATAAATATCCGAATGGTTCATCCACTCCAAGTTGGATTCTTCGTGTTTGAAAAAACAAAAGTAAATGTCTACAGCTTCTTTTATGACTCACTGAAGTCAGGCTACGGTGACAACGTCTCGCTCATCTACTCGGACACTGACTCGTTGCTGATCCAGTTCAAGGGCGTGGCCGACATTGAAGCGTAAATGCGGCAAGCAGCCCTGGCTGAATACATGGACTTTTCCAACTATCCCAAAAATCCTCCCTTGTTCGATGGATCCAAGAAAGGACAGCTAGGACTACAGAAAAGCGAAACAGCTGATGACTACCAGTGTGAAATCATCTGCTTACAACCCAAGTGTAACAGCATGTTGCTTGAGTCCGACGCAACAAAAATCGGCTGCTAAAGGTGTCAATTACCAGACACAAGCCAAAATCAAACATGAACAATACAGAGATATACATAACCAGAAAACATACTCACACTTTGAGACAATGCACAACATTCGTGCGCAAGCATGCCAACTCCAAAAACTGCCTCAGTAAATTTGAGAAAAAGCGCTACTATCTCGACGCTTGCACAACTCATGCCTATGGCCACCCGGAAATTCCCAAAAAATCCATTGAAAATAAACCTACCGTCACTGAAAAGAGGAAGCGATGTGACTTGGCTAACGAAATCGATGAATAAATGGATTTAACATGGAAGAGACGCAAGCAGGGTGAGGCCGTCTTTGGCGTATGTAGTCGACTTGATGATGAATGTACGTGTACCTCAACAAGTTTTTTCCTCTAAATGTTCTTAAAAATGTAAATAATCCTTGTATGCTCTTATGCATATGAAATATATATAAATTTATAATAATAAACTTGTCTCATTTTCCACCTAAATAGGCATTGAAAAATATGCATTGGAAAGACTTGTAACGGATCCCATAAAAAACAATGTAAATTATTCTATGTAACTCGAATAAATATATATAATTAACCATGATTGATTTTCCACCCGTAATATGTTTTCGAACATGCGTGAATGATGTGCCAAAACCCTAAAATTGTGCATCTAAATGTGTATTTTATTCCATTGATATATATGTATGAATAAACCTTGTATCATTGTCTACAGAAAAGTTCATCTGAAATGCTACGTAAACGTATCTGCAACTGTTTGGTTCTTAACATTGCATCCTGACGAATCTATGAAAATATATACATTAAATGCGACACAGCGAGTAGATTTAATCACTAATATCAATCGTACAATATAAATTATCATGTATAAACAATTACTTCTATTAAAATGAGTCATTCAATAACAAACATAGTAATATATATCATGCCCACCCTACCGTGCGAAATATTCCAAAACAATCATATACAGCATCGACAAGACCTAATAACGTACATCTATGTAATCCGTACGTAAGCAATCGTAAATGAAATCAACCAGATACTGTAAGGAAACTAAAATCTTCCAGTATGGAAAACTAATCTTTGTGTAACTGCACATCCTGAGATAAAATCGCTAATTGTCATAGCTAATTACCACTTATTGTTGAACTATAGCAATCGCTTCTATTTGCGTTTTGGACACCGTTTGACTCCGGTCAACCCCTCCCCTCTTCCCCATCCGTCCCGGGTAACTCACTTAGTATATAACTATATTATCCGAGATATACAGCGACTAAGTCGGACACACAAATAAATAACATACATCCTAATAAATTCATTGGCCAACTCACAAAAAACTTGCGTTCGTGTTAACTCTTTGTGCCATCAGTAACTAACTTGACCACAAGATCAATGTCTTAACATAAAACTACAATGTCCGAGACATACAGCGACTTAATCAGGCACACTAACAAATGGCATACATCCCAACAAATACATCGGCCGACTCACAAAAAACTTCCGTTCTTGGTAACTCTATGAACCATCAGTAACTAACTTGACCACTAGATCAATTTGTCCCAACATATAACTACAATGTCCGAGAAATACAGCGCCTGAGTCAGACACACCAACAAATAATATACTTCATAACAATTACATTCGATAATAGGTTCAAAGATCTAGTCATCATATATCTAATTCCTTCACATCCGCGTCTTGCTCCCCCCCTGATTATCGCCTATCTAATTCCTCCACAACGCATATATGTATCACCGATCTCCAGGGCTGTTTTGTATCACCTATTTCCAGGGCTGTTTTGTACTACCGATCTCCAGGGCTGTTTTGTATCACCTATTTCCAGGGCTGTTTCGTACCACCGATCTCCAGGGCTGTTTCGCACCACCTATTTCCAGGGCTGTTTTGTACCACCGATCTACATTGCTGCTTCGTACCACCTATTTCCAGGGCTGTTTTGTATCACCTATTTCCAGGGCTGTTATGTACCACCTATTTCCATGGCTGTTCTGTATTTACCTATTTCCAGAGCTATTTTGTAACACTTTATACTACTAACATACAGGGAACCGTTTCAAAGAGAACCTAAAAAATCGGTCCCCGGGACTACGAATCACGAGCTACGATCTGGCGTATTTTCCATGAGAATCCATTACAGAGCACGAGGTTTAATTTGTGCCGAGTATCAAGGTGCAAGATGGGAAAAGAATGTCGAACTTCCTCTGGAAAATTGCAGCGTCTGGAAGAGACATTGCTTGGAACGACTAGGTTTCTTATGGAAGAAGGAATCGATCGTCCTAGCCGTCGATATTGGTCAACCACTAACCCTTCTCAGGATTGAAGGCTTCTGCATTCATTCGAACACCTGATTGTCTGGGTGTTCACTCCCGAAACTGGCTTAACTGGCTCAACTACAACCTAAGGATACTACAAGAACTATGCTGCTCTGAATTAATACGAATAAACATTTAAAATGATAGCATCGTCCTGCAAGATGGTATTTCATCATCATTTCGCAAGAACTGTCCGGTACTGCCTCAACATGACATTCTCAAACGGATGGATAGTATGCAAATTCATCGAGGAAAATAATGATGCAAGACCTATTCTTTAACCGGAATTGACATCGTGTGATTGATTCTTTATGGGATACATTGAGTCGTAAGATTGCACAAACGTCCACGAACAGTAGAAGATCTCAAGAATCGTATTAGGAAACCATTTGACCAAATTGATGATTTGTTGAAATTAGTGCTGCAAATATCTGAAGAGCAAATTCATCGACAAGTCCAGAGAGAAGGTGGTCATTAAAGCCAGTGGATAAGTTGTAGAACATCTTTGATTATGAAATGTTACTTTCTTGTGGATAATTTCCAAACCATTACGTATCGTGCTTAAACAATTGTATTACACACAAGACCGGACTGAAGTATATGTCAACAACAAAAACTCAAGGAAGTTGGAAAGAAACGCAGCATTTTTCTTTGTGACAAAGGAGACTGGATTTCTTTCAGAATGATTGGTCTTATGGAAGTGTAAATTTCCACAAATTACAAGCAGGTTTTGTGTTTTTTCTAATTATATCAAGCCATCTCGTTGCACGCAAGCATCTGAACAGCATATCTTTTCAAGCAAAAAACAGCCGCCTACCATAACTTGGGACCAAACCATTATTGAATTTGCACATAAACTGTTATTGTGAATGTATGATAATGCAATTACACCGATAAGGACACCCCTGATACAGAATGGATGATTGTGAGGGGATTTGATGATTATCAAATCAGCTTTATGTTGTTCACAATTTTAGCTAAATTACGCTTACGGTGATACGAATGAATTCATTACAAAACCACTTTGTATGGAACAGTTAATATATATGAAAAAATCCCGGATGCGTCCCTGGTCTTTGAACAGATGTCAGCTTTTCTAGTCAGGTATCTGTTGTTGACTGTGAAATATTTCACATCGTCAAAGCCTACAAAAGAGTAGTAAATTCATCGTCAGGATCCCTCAAGTTCAAACATTCGAAAATGTATAATGTGCTCCGCTCATAATGCACTTCCTTCAATGTCGGAATTGGAGATGTACACTTCGGGTGGATTCTGTCATGACTGATCGTGAGTTGTGTTTGCTCTAACAGCTGACTCGAACAAATACCGCTCCATTACGAGCCCTTTCAACGCCAGATGCTGAGCAATGCACTTCATGCTCGTTCATTGTCACCCGATGCATCGGCAGTACTCTAATATTGTCTTCGTTATTGCATTTAGAAAAATACCAATCAACGCTTAGGTGACATTGCTTGCATTCTCACCATGCACAGTTTAGCATGTCGTCGCAGAAAGCTTGGAAGTACAAGTCTGTTCACGGCCAGGTGGGCAAGTAGTTAGAACGACATTCGTTCACGGGCCTCTAAGAAGGTTAGTATCGGCGCTCATCGTCAATGAGTAGAAAATGTGGTCATAAAATAGGTTTTGGGTTTCGTTGAAGCGAAGCTGTCAGGAAACTCATAAAATACTATGTGTCTAAGAGGTTCATCTCCATTTTTCCGTATGAAGACATTTCCATTTTTCGCAACAGAAGAGACTATCCCCAGTTCTCGCCTTGACCATACCAATGTATGTTACATTTAGAGGTATTTTTTCCCGAAATTCTGCTCAGGTAGACGATTAAGATGTACAATGCTAACAAGTAAAAGTCAAACCCAATGTTTTAGCGTGACACTTTTCCCAACAGCAGTTTTTTATTCTACTATATTAGTCATGTGTAATTCTGTGAAGTAAATCAGTAAAAATATCACTGTGTTCATTATCCCGGTGTATAACTTATCTGTTGAAGGAACTCGTGGGATGCCAACCAAATATGCCCTGCACAGAAGAGTATGAAGTGGATCTGTATCTGTATTAGCAAAATATGTAAGTCGTCGTCGCGTTGAAATTTTATCTGGCACAGGCATCTAGGCGAACAGATTAGTTCACAAAGCGTTGCTGAAAATTAATATTTCCATGACCAATGATTAAAAACTCGTGGTTAGCGAACGAGAATTTTTCCCACACGATTGAAATACATCTACTTTGATATTCAGAACAGTTGTGAATGATCTTGCACCCCCAATCAAAGTTGGGATAGCGTTGATTGTCCTGAGGTTCTCCAAATAGCTTTAGGCTATCAGTTTAGTGGATAGTGTAAATCTCTGGAACAACGAACTCGAGAACAATTACAATGATTTTGATTAACGGAAGGAGTCGAGGTGTTAAATGATATCAATTTTAAAATCTTGGTCACATTCGAAACAGAAGTTAACAAAAGTTTTTTCGCGCAGAGGGAAATTACAGATTCAATGGGTTGCCTTCAATTTTAAATTACTTATTTATGTGCATTTACAATTTAGATAAATTTACAATTTAACTGGCGTTGGGAGCCGCTACCACAGCACCCTCCTCCCCTTGCCTCTCATCACTTACTGGGTGACACCTTCAGCCTCAGGGTTCTGGAGTTGTTAAGGAGGAACAAGGTTCGCTAGTACAGCGTCTAGCATAGCTTGGGTAATGTAATTTACCAAGGCAACCGGGCTACTCACGATTACCGGTGTGTAATTGAAGTGATGGATCGTCACACCATACACGCGTGAGTGGGTATCGGCTCTCCACAGCAGCATGTGGAAATCGGGGCAAAGCAACAGACAAAATCATCGTGTTCGTTCTATAGTATGGCAAGGCTTCCATAACAGTAAGAAGAAAAATCTTAATATTCCATGTCGCGAGAATTTGTCGCAGTAAAACGAAAGTGTTCGGTACGTATCTATTCAATAGTCAATTTCTGAAAAGCAGGTGAGCAAGCAAAAACACGTAGTCAAAAAAAATTGAGTGGATAATGAATTATCACCTTTACTTTTGAACAGCATTCTCTTCTTCACCCTCCCCCCTTGCTAATCCTGTTTACACTGTGCCTGCTTGTTGGCCATTTGCATGCACTGTGCATACATTACATGAATTCCCTGAACAAAAGCGCAGACACTGGAAGGCTGTAACGATAGTTATTCGCCCCGTGAGATATTATGCGAGAAAGGGTCTATTTGGCCTGAATTGTGAGAAAATGTGCTAGACCGGATTCGATAGACAGTATGAGACAGTGAATCTATCACGTGTTCACATGAACACAGATAACAGAAGAACTGAACTGGATTCGAGCCGGTGAACCCGAGCAAAACTGTAAATCGGACATAAGCCGATTGAAAAACTAAACTTGAACGCATTCACCGGTGTCTCCTAGATACGAATTCTATGCCACTCTTGGAGAAGGGGTGAAAATGTGCTACCGTGCCGCTTGTGAGTCGGAGGAGGCAACAAAAACTGGTGGAAAGTGGGCGCTGGAGATCCCCACTTCTTCAATTTACTCCCCTTATACCAGGAGACAGGCGGCGGAGGAAAAACCCTAGCCCGAACACTTGTTTGGGGTCACTAAACGTGTTCGGTTGTAGTGCGGATAACAAGTGGGGAGAAAGATTTGTCAGATGCACCTTTGAAAGTTGATGTATTGTCGCTGTTTAGATGATGTTGAACGGCAGGGGTGAACGTTAGTTTGGTGTGTCAACTAGAACAGTTGGGCACGAACATGCATGGTGTTGTTACAGAGTGAACGCTTGTATATGAGCAATAAAGGGAAGGAGGAATTGCCCTCTAGATTGATGGTGGTGGAGATTAGTTCAGTATAGAAACATAAGCGTTATTGAGCTCATACGGACTAGGTAGAGAAACGACTTAGACGAAGAGGGATCCGTTTCTATTAGTTCCGTGTTTTGAGGTCCCTTCACCTTCCTATCACGCAGTTGTGGTACTTGAGGACCTAAATGTCAGAGTAAGTTAGAAACGAAGTGGCAGAAATTTAGTTTGATAGGCATGGCTTTCTGGAGCGTGTAAGGTTAGCTGTTGGTGGGATACAGCTTGTTCAAGAAGCGAGATGACCACAAGTACACTTGGGTAACATTACATTTGTGCAAATGATCAATCCGTCAACATTCGTTCACTTATTCAATGTAATTGACATTCTCATCGGTTTCCATAATGAGTGAAAAGTACACAAAAAAGTTTGTAGTATACCGTGTAAAAAGTTATATCCTTCGAATTTCATCAAAAAATATAGTCAACAATGTTAAAACTATATCCCAAGTGCTAAGCGTAAACGAGAATCCCATGCTTTTGACCACTTACTATTTTCTGTGTTCATATTCAAATTGGTAATTCCTTGCTGAACAAGATGTTACTTTCAATTATGCTAAATTGTACATCCCGATATTTTTCCTAATCAGAAATATTATGCAAGGAATGTTTTATTCCCATTATTTCAAAACAAACGGTCGACATTTAGCACTCACGGTCAACGTGTGGGCGACGAAGCAGCAAAAGACTACCACCCACCGATGTGTTCTGAGCAGCACCAATAAATGGAGTTGGATGCTGCAGTGGAGCAGCTTCTTTCCATTATTCCGCCCACCCGTGAATCGAAATCTGCATACACTTATTACGATGCTTACTCTTTATTCGTAATCACATACAATGATTGGTTAGAATTCCTTTAAAATCACGATAAGGCTAAGACAATTAAGCAAATACCTGTGTCAGGCTTCCTAAAATATCGTGTAACTAATTTTGTTTCGCATGTGACGACTTTCCAATTCCCTTTTTCATTCACCATGCCCAGCCTGGTGAATAACTATGCGGAAGTGATTTGTCCGTCCAAATTTGAATCGCTTCAATCAATCCGCCGAAATGCGGTCATCGATAATCTCCATCTTAATACGTTGAATATCAGGTACATAGATAGTTCGCTACATATCATATCATCAATGACTATTGGCAGAACAATAATATAATACTTTTCTATGGCAAACCCAAATTTAAATAGTTATATACTTCATAGGCCTTAAAATATTTTTTGGTCATGTTAATTGTGTACCAATAATCCAACGTACAGTGCAATCCAACTGTCGGTTAGCCAAACAAATTCGTCCAATTGATATAGTTGAAACTTGACTTGAAAACTAGACTAAATGGTGTTTCCTCATTCAGTTATTACTTATGTCAACATACCGAATATTTCTGAGATGGCTGATGATATATATTTGTAAGAAAAGACCAAGTTATATATTACCATCGCTGTTTATTTAGTCTGGTCGTTATGGCATTCATTTCTCAAAATGCTTCCCAAAGGAATTGTTCATTAGCAAATATATCCAACAGCAAGTAACATTTTTTGCTTTGTCAACTCCTACTTAAGATCAATAAAAATTGTCTTCCCATTCCAAGTCACTGCATTCATTATCACGAGAAAATACATGTAATTACATACCAAATATAGCATGCCATAGAAGTTTAATTAAATATTTTTCATTCAAACACTATCGTTCCCTCTTCATTCACTGAGTGCGTCTCTCTCTGATACCTGTTTAGAAACCCATTCAGTCATTATAATAATTTGGGGGTAAATGAATCTCTGCCACACCACTCCACACGTTTCCCTCCGTCGCAACCCTCGGCCGCCCGGTAAGCAGCGACCCGAAATGCATAGCAGATAATCGATGTTTACGATTCATGAAGGATTCAAATATGAAATATCTGATAACAGCTGCAAAACTTAAACCTAATTTCAAAGTTGTGGAAGACATTTCTCCGAATTATGAGTTAAACTATGCATTTATAGGTTCATTTGAATGCCATCACATTCGTGCTCGAGTTGACCGAAATCAACAGCAATTACTGTGAACCAATACTTTAACTGCTACATTTCTATGAGTTGTTGAATACTAGTAGACGTGTATTGAAGGTACGTTATTATCTTGCTATACTAGTGGCACATTCTAGTAAAGGAAGCACAGCGATTAGCATTATACTTACCATCAGAACAAACTTTCGATGTAAAAGGAAATAAACCGAATTCTCAGCTAATAATTTTTTGTAATATACAGAAATCACCAAATAAAACTAACCTTTATTTAGGGTAAAAATACATGTTATTTTAATAAATCGGTATACATTTCGTAAAATTCCATATATCCAACGGATAAAACTCCTCCATACCCAGTATTAAAAAAAAATTGTCTTGTTCGGTATTATAATAGTTTTTTAAGAATGGAATTGATGCCTGCAACCATGACAAGCTGTTGTTTATACACTTCAATTCGTGCAGAACTGATGATAACTAACAGGAAATCTCGAGTTGTTGTAACGCACAGTAGCACCGGTACAGATGCCGCTCCATAAATTGCAGCGGGAGAAGAATCGACCGCGGCTGCTTGCCGTGTGTCTTGATCCTAATGTGTGTCTAGAAATAATATATGAGAGGTTTTAACCGTGACCCTTTACCTCGTGTTACTTGATTTTTTTGGTTTAATATAAGTATATTAATTTAATTCTGTCGTTTTAATAATGACGAGATGATTAATTCGGAATTCTCTACTTCCCCTTCTGCTTAGGCCTGAAAAGTCGACCTCAAACTCCAGAAGGACTTAATTCTCCTTCTAACACTGTTTGTTCAAAATAGATAAATGGTTTTATAATACCCAGTGATAAATTAATGTGTTACATTGAAACCCCTTGAAATAAATACATATATGTAAGCAGCACAAGATCAGAAATGTATCCAAATTCGTATTTTTTACGGCAGAAGTTAGACGAAGGAAACTGGTCGAGGATCAGAGTCAGCATTCTAGTAACATATTTTATCTAGGTTTCCGAATAGATAAATCAGAACTGAATGCATGATCACAGGCGCACACGTTGGCTGAAACGTAGCACGTCAAGCAGGACATTGCAGGCATGGAGAGCAGGAACTGTTGCGTCAACGATGGGAGGGGAAACACGTCAGTTTTGTTAGGAAAATGACGTCATTGGTGTGGGAAATGAAGTACATGTGTTAATTGATTGAACGAGAAAATTAACGGATTTAGGACAATACATCTTAAAAAAAATTAAATATAAGGAAACGCACTGTGATGGAGATGAATAGAACAGGGATCTGATGTCGTTCAACCTTCAATGAATGCTGAAACTCACTGTTCCTTTGATTGGATTATTGCGAGTCTAGAGAATCGATTTGCTAAGGTAATGGTAGGCGGATTATCTTTCAAGATACAACCTACCGAGCTAAGCCAATCCCTTGATATTTCTCTTCATAGACTCCCAGTTTTATTTGAAATGTTTGTTCATGATTTCTTTTGCTAATGCTTCTTTACAATTCACCAAGCGTTTTTTTTCCATCACTGTTCAGTTCAGACCTATTCAGGGACGCACAAAGTCACTTATCTCTGAAGCTCAGCCCGATTGGATTCGATGTTTTCTATCCTTCACAAAAACTCGTCGCCCTATTTGCGTAATGAACGATTGCTGGGTCTGCTGCGCTAGTGCTCTACGCATCTGTGGCTTCTTAATGAGCTGTCAACTGGAACACATGTGATCGGTACCTAAATTGCTGTCAATTGGAACACATGTGAGCGGTACCTAAATTGCTGACAACTGGAACACATGTGATCGGTACCTAAATTGCTGTCAATTGGAACACATGTGAGCGGTACCGAAATTACTGTCAACTGGAACACATGTGATCGGTACCTAAATTGCTGTCAACTGGAACACATGTGAGCGGTACCTAAAACGCTGTAAACTGGAACACATGTGATCGGTACCTAAATTACTGTCAACTGGAACACATGTGATCGGTAGTTAAATTGCTGTGAACTGGAACACATGTGATCGGTACCTAAATTGATGTCAACTGGAACACATGTGAGCGGTACCTAAATTGCTGTCAACTGGAACACATGTGATAGGTACCTAAATTGCTGTCGACTGGAACACATGTGAGCGTTACCTAAATTGCTGTCAACCGGAACACATGTGATCGGTACCTGAAATGCTGTCAACTGGAACACATGTGATCGGTAGCTAAATTGCTGTCAACTGGAACAGATGTGAGCGGTACCTAAATTGCTGTCAACTGAAACACGTGTGATCGGGACCTCAATTGCTGTCAACTGGAACACATGTGATCGGTACCTAAATTGCTCTCAACCAGAACACATGTGATCGGTACCTAAATTGCTGTGAACTGGAACACATGTGATCGGTACCTAAATTTAGAACTCGACGGTTGTTATTCCAACGTGGCCCGTGAACGGTAATTTCTAAACCAATCACTCGTTCTGTTCTTTGAAAGTACACAAGGAATATATAACATCATCGTTTCATCAGTATTTTGACTCATCTATAATGAATATTTGTCCATGCTGATTTGTATCTAACGCAATTATTTTATTGTGTAAATTTCAGATCTGATGAACATTAGTTTAAATTTGTCAAGTTCATCAGAGATAGATTTTGAAGTGGGACCACAACCTAGTTCAGATGTTTAATTACCGAAAGTTTTCCTGGCACGCACAGAAAATACAAAGAACTTGTTCCGTATCCGTGCAACGACTAAAAAAATATTCACTCCACACATAACTTACAGTCTTAAGATAGTCGGCGGACGCGATTCTTCGTTGTCCTAAAATGGAGAGACTTTCCCACCTATGAATTGCCCACTGCCGTTGCATCAGTGCAATTGGGGGAGCTCGGTAAGGGGTAAAAGTTTCTGCCATGGAACGCGCTCTGCTGTTATGACACGCTGGAAAGGGAAGGAAGTAAGATTTTGTATAATAATCGAAGGCAATAATAATAATCGAAGGCATTTTGTTTGTTGATTGTATATAAAGCCTCGCTCATCCATAGTCGATTTTTTTTAATTAAGGCAGTAATGTCTATAGTTTGCACTATTGTCTGCAAAGACAACAACCTTATATTTAATTTTATGTTTGGTTTTCAACATCCCTGCACCGAGATTGTATGTTTTATAGTATGTATATACACAGTTACATTTCTTCCAGACGTTTGGCTGTAAACCTACAACCATATAAGCTAACATAACTACATACAATTTTATTAAAATGAGTTTAAATGAGAACGTGAACGTTGCATTTTTTGAGCTGTTAGTACATATACATTGCTTACTTCGTTATATATTTTTTCAAGGCATTCAATGTTGATCGTACAATATTGACGATATCAAAGCTCGTATGCAATTAAACAAAAGTGTAACGTTGTTATGCCATATTCTATGTTTGGGTGTCTCATTTGATCTATTGTAACGTTGCCTTTTCATGGCGGCATGAAGATTTCAACACAAAAATCTACTAATAAAAACAATTGATGGAATGAAATAGACGTAATTATTTCATCGTCAAACTTATAGGATTCATGTCTGGTATCCTTCACTCTGCCTTTCCTCGAGCATTACAACTGTTCTATGCTGCATTCCGATTGGAGAACTTAATCACTTCAACAAATTTGCTGTGATCTCTAAAGCAATGGTTGATTGTATCAACGCCCAGTGTGACGGTATTGACTCAGCATTTTTACCGATAGATTAGATATTAGACACACGACTTAGAAATAAGTTGACCAATATTGATTGAATTAAACATACATACATTTTAATATAAACTTTTCAGTTCATAGATCAGCGGAGTATTATTTTTTATGCAGACAAGATTAAGATATTACTTTTCGTGGATGCTATTCAAAACGAAAAAAAAAATCCAACTGAAGTTTGTTCATAACTTGTAGATTGAGTTATATTTTCCCCGTTTTAATTTCTGACGAGATATTCTGTGATATTTTTGGTAAAAACCATAAATTATCCATGGTGTTTGATCTTATTTAGTAACCGGTCAGGGGTATTGCTAACTATCTCTGCTATCCTTTTTCTACTCTGCCGTAACGTTTAAGAACTGAAGAATAACGCGACTGCCAACTAAATGCAAATCGACTACGAGTAATTCATTCCAATTGCTCTCACTGGAATTTCAAAATTCAGCTCACGGTTGTTCGATGGAAGATGAAAAAACAGGGAATGCAATTTAATTGAAACTGATTGACAGCTCAGGGGATCATTAAGAGACAGTGCGGGACAGTTACAGTTTCACGTATGGTTTTAGAGAGACCTGTTTCACGACACTGCTGAAGGCAACATCATGCGCACTGTAAAAAAACAACATGCGTTGGTTTCTATTGATCTGGGAAATGAACTGGTCGTATCACAGGCATCAGGCTGGGGCATTGGTGGGTGACCACTTTTATTGAGTCAATCACTATTCATAGAGTTGTCGTAGACGTGACCGATGGTGAGAATAAGAATGCAATTAACATGAAACCTTGGGATATTCTCTCTATTTAAAATTATTTGATATGTGTGAGAGGGCATGTAGAGTAGTGTTGATTAGGATCTGATGTCAGCCGGCTCCAAATTGGAGCATGCTGCCGTTGGCCCATGTCCATTTCCTATTTAATATTTGATTATAACAATAAGTAATGTTTATGCCCCGTGGGCAGCTGATCTTCGTTCCTCGGATGATGTCCTGGTGCTGACTATTGCGTTGTATTTTATATGGGCTGGTATCACAGTGTATCAAAGTCCTCCTCTAATGACCGCTGCTCTTTGAAAAGTGTTCCATCTTTTCATTGCGCGCTCAAAACACTTGGCACGAAAATGCTGAAAAATGAACTGAATGGCATCTGTTTTATGCAACAATTATGATAACTGTTGGTAAATTCATTCCTTTGCTGGTAATTAAACCTCATAGCTTCTGATGCAATTTAAACTGAAAATGTTGGCAAAATTATAGAAACATCAGACGACACAGAGGATACGTATCTAGTCTTCGTTAGCGTGAGCTGTTCTGAAGACAACATTTGCTATTTAAAAACAAACATTATATTTACGGTAGGGGAGCAAGTTAACCTCTAGATCTCACTAACCGATGCTGATTATTGGACATTCTTTATTCTTCATTGTTCAAATTGGTTGTGACAGTTGAAACGTTACATTGGACTATTGGACTATAAGTAAGTAAGATCAATGACATTTACTAAATAATGACAATTTTCTGTTTTTCAACTGACATTTGATAAAAAAATTAGTGTATCAAATTTCCAACACTAGGTTGTTTGACACTCGGAGAGACAAGTTATGAAACGAGCGGCATAGTTGGCTTGACCTGTAACGAATGCCCTTGGATAAAAAAACATTCAAATGAGTCATAATCGATGGTAAGATTGTTGAACAGGTTTCTACATGAACGAGATCATTGTAAATGTGAGCATATAGAACTGGAAAAAAATCGTATGAAAGTATTTATAAAATTAAGCTGGTAAATCACAAACAGTTTACATCCTAGATCACATGACGGGAGAAAATCACAATTGAAGGATTTCTGCACGTACAAGTTCAAACACGTATAGTTTTATTCATTTTTGTTCACAGCTATGTGTTATAAAAATAATTTGCACTGTGTTGACGAGTCACGTTAAATTTTTAAATCTTCATTTCTACGAAGATTATACTTAGGCTTATTTCTAATTGAAAAAAACAATCAATGTAAGTAAATTGATTAAAAGTTTTGGAAAGCAACAAGGCAGCAGAAAAGTTTATGATGTATCAGTGTTAGGATATTCAACTGACAAGAGAGAGTTAACGTGTGGTCACGTCTGTTAGCATTTGATACTCTTATAATTACACGCTTTCGACTATGAATGATAGATCTTATGTTTGTTTCGTAGACAGAGGCATACTCGTTTACATAATCGGTCAGAAAAGAATGAATACTGCTGCAGAAAGAAATTCTTCGCGCAGGAGCGATGAGACAATTTACATTTTGTCAGGAAAGTCACACGATATGAATAAATTCCAGCAACATATTACATTTTATATTTCCAGCTAATCTTTTATCTACTATTACACCGATGAAGTTTATTTATGCTGCATATGTAACCCGTTTACCCATCAGTTTGATTTGTGCGTCGTGAATGTGTATTTTTTCCGGAAAAATATCATGACCTACGTCGTGTCGAAATTAGCGTTAACTTATTGGATGTAAACCAGATGGAAGTGTGGATCAATTGATTGTTTATAATAGTATTAGTTCATTAGGATCTGTTCTGGTCAAATAGACTGTAGTATAATCAGCAAAAAGTACAAAGGAAAACCTGTCGCTAGTGGTTACAATGACATTAATATATGTAGATTTAGCAGAGCAAAGCCCTAAGGATCGATCCTTGAGGTACTCCTACCCTTAGCGTACTGACAGATGATGATCCTTTATTCCAACTCACTTGGTGATTTCTATCATGAAATATCTTTTATCTAATCTTTTATCATGAAATATCTTTTTTATCTAACAGCATGAAATATTTTTTCAGAAGCTTGGCATATGATATTTTGGAACTACAACTGGGGAAAACATTGTTATTGTACGTCGTACTTCCTGTATTCGAGTCTTCCGTTTGTCGTAAATAATAGCATATCCTATTATCTACTAAAATTTGTCTATTGATATGAATGGATATTTCAGAAATACAATGGGTACTCAGAATTTCCTTTCGGAATTATCCGGTTTGGGATAATTCTTATTCAATATATTGTTATATAACTGATCTTATACTTTCTTTTCGCGGTAGTATCGAATTCTATTTGCCTGTCAGAAAACCGGTAACACAATTAACTGTCACCAGGCAACGTAAAACGTAGTTTAAAATCCAATCAACCTTCAATCTTTGTGTTGTGATGAAATTGCTGCCTGAAGAAAAAACAGCAGATGAAAAATTAGTTTCGGTTGACTGGAAACGCAAATCCAATCTAGTCATTATTCACCGAACATGAATAGAGCAAATATAGTGATACAGCTTACATGCAATATTGAGACAATCATATAATGAATATAGCGATACAGCTTACATGCAATATTGAGACAATCATATGACAACTGCTGAATATCCAAACACTATATCAAGCTTTTTCAGAAAAAAAAACATAGACAGTCGAGGTGCTGGTTATCTAATTCGCACGTCCCACATTTGTTGTGTTGATGCTTGGGGCCAGTAGCTCGTGCGGTAGAGGAGCCACGGCATACGCACAACCTGGAAGACCGGATGTCCACCGACCTGTTTGTGCTTGGAATGTTACGACCAATAAAGGACCATATGTTTGACTTACACCATGAAAACAATGATGTTGCTGTGAGGGCGCTCCCATAGAACACTCCCCGATGTGATCTTACGATTTAGCTTGGCGAGTACAATGGCTAACCCAACGTCATGGCGTACTCGACTGTTTCGGATGAGCCCCGGCGCCGCAGGTACAGATCGGAAATAGCACTCCCAGTCGATGTTAGTATGCCTTAATGGCCGAGTGGTGCCAGCATCTAGAGTTCAACTGATTCACCCTGCTACGCCTGGGCTACCCCAACTCCTCTACGTCTACTTCCATGAGCTGACTCAGTAAGACAGTGTTGGCTCCATATCCCTTGGCCGTGTTCGCTCTGTGAAGTGTGTATATTTGTTTGTGGATATATGTGTTTACTGCAGGTTTGGGAAAGGTGGTATAAACAGAGCCGGAGTATTCTGAAGATGTGTTATGTGTGTTTCATCGGGTATGGCGTGGGCTCAATAGATAGCGGCTGGGATAGACTGTGTTCACAATCAAGTTAAACATTTTTCGCCCTTTCATAACAAGATGATTTATTAGAGGATGGACCATGGTTTCTTCATGCAAACAAGCAATGGGTGCGGTCTGTGTAATGCCCGTTGCGATGCGGAAGGCCGTGTTCTGTAATATTCGCAAGGTGTTAACGAAGGTCGGAGTATGGTCAGAGAACCAGGATAGGTCTGATGAGTTAGTTGAATAGCGTTATAATTGATACCGTGAAGGGTTGTAGGTAGTGCTAAGTCCCCTCGGATCACATCCACTCATGGTTTGGCTTTATTGATGATGTCGTTTAAGCGATGTTTGAAAGATTGTGGGGTACGGGAGTACAGGAAAAGTTTTTGAGTGTAACTAGAGGGAGATGCAGTGTTCATTGCTACTCTGTGCTAATAATGTGAGAGATGACTTGCTGCCGTACACATTCACATATTGTCCTGTAGCCACACCTCAGAGAATTTAGGGGTTGCTAGAGGTGTGCTGCTGCGGTCTTGTGTTTGTGGTGCTGTGTGCATATTATTAGGTCATCCGTGCATGTGCTGACACATGACTTGGGTTGCGTTGGTGTGGGCGGGTCGTGCGTCAAGGGGTTGATGAGTGAAGGGGATATGACGGAGTTATATCCAGTAAGGGAATTAACAAGCCGCCTTTCGCATTTTTTGTTAATGTCTGTGATGAGTAGTGCCTTGCACCTGTGTTGATGACGTTACTAATTTCAATCACTCCTGCAAGGGTGCGTTGGGCTGTTTTTCTCTTGTTCAGTCCTTTGTGTATGGTTGGTGTGATGCTGGAGAGCAGCGTGGTTGTGAAGTGTTGTGACCAAAAACTGTGTGAAAATTGGGCATGAGCATCAATTTTGTTTTGATCTAGTCCCTCCAACATTTCCGAAGTATTCGGGTGTGTAGAAATAGGTCCGCACGAGAATGAATCTGTGGTTGCTTTGCTGGGTGCGGTGAAGAGTAAGATTTTTGCTTGTTTACATGTTTTGGGTATAGAAAAGAAGTTTGATATGTCTGTGCGAGTCCTGATGACGTGTGGACCTAGGTGTTTAAGATGAATGTATGATACGCCGTCAGAGCTCGTTGCTAAGGAGTTTAAGGTTCTGCTGTTGGCGGCTGGGTGAAAGCTGATGTGAAGAAGGGTCATTGCTTGGAACAATCTGTAACATGTGTAACTTCTTGAAAAACTTCCTATGCCTGGATGGCTTGGTAAGTGGCAAGTATTTGCCTAGTGTTTGTTGAGTCAATCTATTTGTTGATGGTCTGATGGTATTTTGTTAGTTTTTATGGGTTGATTGTCTCTCGCGTGCTTAAATAGTTTATGTTTCTGTTGTTGAGATTCCAGATAAGTTATTTTTTTTTTTGCGGTGAGGTTCGGAAATTTGAGTTTGTTCTCACATTCCCTTAAAATTTCCTAATTGCTCACAAATTTCTGCATCTCTTACTGATTTAGGGGTTTTAATTTTGATAATACTGCCGTTGGTAAATGGCAAAAAACGGAGATGGTATCACCGATGAAGATTCCGCCTTATAGCGAAAAAGAAAGTTGGATTGAAGCCACGGGCTAACCCGGTAGGTGTTTGCAGTCTGTCTGTATGGTTCAACCCGGCTTACAAGTGTTTACAAGTATAAGGAGACAGCAACAACCCTTTTCACCTAGACCCGGCTGCCTTTTTATAGCGTGAAGATTAGTTCTGAAGTAGAAAGTCTAAGAGGATATCATGTGTTCGTGTATTTTATTTGTTAAACGATCAGGAAAGGGAGAGGATGTAGAAGGAAATATAATTTAACAATGATACTCGAAAGAACTGAAATCAGCACCGGGAGAGATAGCCATTGGGCCACGATGTTCATCTCAGATTGTCACAGTTTCATTACTCGTTAAAGTAATGCTGCCCGGTGTCTATGGTGGGCACCGTTCTCCCACGAGCAGGTCCCAATGCCGGAACACCTTTTACACCGTGCTACTGCCAATCCTGGACAATATTTTGCCGAGCGGGTGTCAATGCCAGTCACTGTTTCTTAGCAAATTTACTGATGCGCGTGCTATAGCTGGCAGCAATTTAACGTTGATATTGGTAGAATATGTTGAGCCCCGTCACCAGCCCGGTCGGAAGAGATAGTCGTTTTTATTCCTAGGTCAGGTGCATGATTGCACAATATGAACTATCATTCGTGCACTCCATATCTATGGTGTTTATATTGCACTCATTCGTGGTTTATTTTACTAGTGTTTCGTGTGGTCAGCCAAGAGTTATCGTGCGCAAAATTAGCCTAGAAAAAATGGGCTGGTAGTGATTTTGAGGTGGTCTAAGGGAGGTGTGCACTGCTGCTGACATGGAGGATATTAGAGTTTTGTTTTTACCGACTGCACTTAAGTATAGTGAGTTGACCAGTATACGTTGAGCGAGTGTGTGCAGTTGTGGTCATGCAGTATGGTCGCTGCTGCCGTCGTTGCTGGGATTGTCGTGTATACCCAGGACGCTTGTTGACTTGGATTGTTGTCCAGTTTCGTTCCTTGGAATAGGGTGATATCAATGTGTTGTTTGTATATAAAGTATTTAAGTTATATTTGTTCCTAACTAATGCCGTTTGTATTTTTGTGAAGTAAATTTAGGTGTCCGAAATTGATTTGAGGTTGCTGTGATATTGCAGTAAGTAGTGTTGTGGTTGGTGGGGGTGAAGGTAAGTGAGGTTACGATTCTGGTGTAAAACAGATGCCTGTTACGACATTGGTTGCTCCGCGGGTCGAGACGCCACTCTCGGAACTAGCGAGGCCACAGAACACACTAAAGAAGAGCCGCCCGCGAGGAGAGGTACCCGGTTATATTGTCATCATGGTGGTATATTTCCTTTGATGTGGACACCCAAACAGTGTTTAGTGTTGTATAGCCGAGTGCCACGTCAGCACAGGACGGTGCCAGCGCTGGACAAGTGTGGGCAGCACGTCGTCGTTTCTCTACTGTTTTGCCTTTGGGGAAGTGACCTGGGAAGCTGACGGCCATCAGAGTTAATACTGTTCACCGAAAGGTGGCAATGCTTTGGAAGGTGTAAATTCTAGGGCCGAATAGAGTCGCTGACACAATAAAATATCGAACTTAGTTTTCAATGATTCTAACATGGCAACACACGTGACATTAAAGGACGACATCAATCATATTAACATTTCAACACACGCGCCATTAGCGAATGACATCAACGATATTACCATTGCAACACACGTGCCATGGTAATAACAACAACACACGTGTTGTTAGAGAACGACATCAATGGTATTACCATTGCCACACACGTGCCATCAGAGAACGACATCAATCATATGAACATTGCAACACACGTGTCATTAGAGAGCGATATAAATTAAATATACATTGCAACACACGTGTCATTAGAGAACGACATCAATGATATTACCATTGCAACACGTGCCATAGGAGAACGACATCAATCATATTAACATTGCAGCTCACGTGCCATTAGAGAACGATATCAATGATATTAACATAGCAACACACGTGTCATCAGAGAACGACATCAAACATATTAACATTGCAACTCACGTGCCATTACAGAACGATATCAATGATTTTAACATTGCAACACACGTGTAATTAAAGAACGACATCAATCATACTAACATTGCAACACACTTGCCTTTAGAGAACGTTATCAATGATATTAACATTGCATCACACGTGTCATTAGAGAACGACAAGTCTGGTTCATGGTTCTGGATTGGGAAGCATCAACAAGAATAATAATTTTACTCCGATGTCGTTCGCTAATGGAACGTGTGTTGCATTGTTAATATTATTGAGGTCGTTCTCTAATGCCACGTGTGTTGCAATGTCAATATGATTGATGACATTCTCTAATGGCACGTGTGTTGCAATGTTAATATGTTTGATGTCGTTCTATAATGTCGCGTGTGTTACAATGTTGATATAATTGATGTCGTTCTCTAATAGCACGTGTGTTGCAATGTTAATATGATTGGTGTCGTTCTCTAATGGCACGTGTGCTGCAATGCTAGTATGATTAATGCCGATCTCTAATGGCAGGTGTGTTGCAATGTTAATATGATTGATGTCGTTTTTGAATGGCACGTTTGTTGCAATGCTAATACGTGTTATGTCGTTATCTAATGACACGCGTGTTGCTATGCTAATATGATTGATGTCGTTCTCTAATGGCACGTGTTTTGTAATGTTAATCAGTTTGATGCCGTTCTCTAATGGCACGTGTGTTGTAATGGTAATATGATTGATGTCATTCTCTAATGGCACTTGTGTTGCAAGGTTAATGTTATTGATGTCGTTATCTAAATGCACGTGTGTTGCAATGTTAATATGATTGAAGTCGTTCTCTAATGCCACGTGTGTTGCAATGTTGATATGATTGATGGCATTCTCTAATGCCACGTGTGTTGCAATGTTAATATGTTTGATATCGTTTTATAATGTCACGTGTGTTCAATGTTGATTTGATTGATGTCGTTCTCTAATGGCACGTGTGTTGCAATGCTAATATGATTTATGTCGTTCTCTAATAGCACGTGTGCTGCAATGCTAGAACGAATAATGACGATCTCTAATGGCACGTGTGTTGCATTGTTGATTAGATTGATGTCGCTCTCTAATTACACGTGTGTTGTAATGTTAATATGATTAATGTCGTTCCCTAATTTCACGTGTGTAGCAATGTTAATATGATTGATGTCGTTCGCTAATGGCACGTGTGTTGCAATGTTAATATGATTGATGCCGTTCTCTAATGACACGTGTGTTGCAATGTTATTATCATCGATATCGTTCTCTAATGACACGCGTGTTGCAATGTTAATATGATTGATGTCGTTCTCTAATGGCACGTGTATTGCAATGCTAATATTATTGATGTCATTCTCTAGATGATCGTATGATGCAAAGATAATATGATTGATGTCGATCTCTTATAGCACGTGTGTTGCAATGTTAATATGATTGATGTCGTTCTCTAATGGCAGGTGTGTTACAACGCTAAGTACGTTTGGTGTTGTTCTATAATGGCACGCGTGTTGCAATGTTAATATGATTGATGTCGTTCTCTAATGACACGTGTGTTGCAATGTTAATATGATTGATGTCGTTCTCTAATGGCAGGTGTGTTACAACGCTAAGTACGTTTGGTGTTGTTCTATAATGGCACGCGTGTTGCAATGTTAATATGATTGATGTCGTTCTCTAATGACACGTGTGTTGCAATGTTAATATGATTGATGTCGTTCTCTAATGGCAGGTGTGTTACAACGCTAAGTACGTTTGGTGTTGTTCTATAATGGCACGCGTGTTGCAATGTTAATATGATTGATGTCGTTCTCTAATGACACGTGTGTTGCAATGTTAATATGATTGATGTCGTTCTCTAATGGCAGGTGTGTTACAACGCTAAGTACGTTTGGTGTTGTTCTATAATGGCACGCGTGTTGCAATGTTAATATGATTGTTGTCGTTCTCTAATGACACGAGTGTTGCAATGTTAATATGTTTGATGTCGTTCTTTAATGACACGTGTGTTACAATGTTAATGTGACTGATGCTCGTCTGGATGAAAGCATATCGGCATGTCGTATCCCTCACGACGTGTTTCCTCCGTGAACTGTGCCCACGTGATTAGGCCTACGAATACGGCCGCTTCGTTCCACTACATTACGACGTATCGTTGCAGCCGTCACAACTCCGATGATTATCATCGGTATTGCGTTCCTGACGGGAAAATTAAGTTGCAGGACAAAATTTGAGGACTAAGAGGAATATAATCAATACTATTCTTGGGTACAGCTGATCGAGTCTTTCAATGCATCCCTTTGTTACCAAGGTCACTGTGCACTGAGAGCGCAAAACACCTCAATGGACTGATCCTTGTTAGCTGGATGAAACCCCGGCCTCAATCATGTTGTTAGTCTAGTACTGGCATTGATACCAGAAGGGTTTCATTTATTTGTAGAAAGGTAGCTGGCACTACCATTCTACATGTTTGGATTCCCTTGTGCAAAGGTAATGTCTTCATCAATAAGCTCCTCCACCTCTGAAAAAAATCGCAAACTTTTTTCCCATTCCCATCTCAAAGGACCATTCTGATCAGAATATAGATACTCCGATAGTATCTTCCTTATTCTGCAAAGATTAGTATTACAAAAATTATGCTTGATGTTTATCAGCGGTAATCAGACATAAAAAAAAAATGAAAATAAGAATCTCCAGAAGGAAATAGCCATGAGATCCACGGCAGTGAAATGAAAAGTGGAAAAACGCAGAGTCGGATATATAGATACAGATACAGACACTAGGCCGTATCCCCCAGAAAGGGGGGTGGCCGACGGCAAGGCGCACCTCACACCCTCATACGCTCACACTCACACAACTTAGCCCTTTTGTGCTAAAGGTTCCGGCCGGTAGCACCTCAATTTACACTCTGGTCCCGAATGTACCGAGGAACCGTCGTCAACAGCAGGGCCCGACAGTTTTCACTGGTTTACCCCCGCCGCGTCATAATGACCCGCTCCCCCCCCTACCCACGACCATCCCGACAGCGGGATGCCAAGGGCGGGAAAGTACATCAGAGCAGCGTCACGCCTGTTCATTGCACGCTCTCTCGCCCCCTCCACATTCATGTCTCTCCTTCCCAACCCCATCCATCCACCCAAACTTCGGTCTACCTCTAGGCCTGCGACCACTCGCCTCCGCATTCATCACCCTTTTCACCAATCTCCCTTCATCCATCCTCTCC
>SDVV010002044.1:0-23900 GCA_016164225.1 Gammarus roeselii
ACCTTTCCCCCCTCACCTACCTTTCCCCCCTCACCTACCTTTCCCCCCTCACCTACCTTTCCCCCCTCACCTATCTAGTTCGGCCTTGCCTACCTTCTCCCCCTTTTGACTTCTCCCCTCTCACCTATGTTCTCTCCCCTCACGTTCCTTCCCCCCTCCCCTGACCTACGTTTTCTCTCGTCACCTTCCTTTTCCCCCTCGCATTCCTTTTCTCCCTCACATGCCTCCTCCCTCCTCACTTACCTTCTCTCTCCTCGCATATATTCCCCTCCTCACCTATCTGTTTCCGTCTTCACCTACTCTCTTCCCACTTACTTTCTTCGTTCTTCACCTACCTTCTCCCCCCTAAACTACCTTCTCACTCCTTAACTACCTTCTCCTCCCTCACCTAACTGCCCTCCTCACCTACCTTTTCGACCCTCTCTTTTCTTCTCCCCTCTCACCTACATCCTCTCCCCTCACCTACCTTCTCTTCCCCTGCTACTTTTTTTTTCCTAACCTACCTTCTCTCCTCTCACTTCACTCTCCCCCCTCACCTATCTTCTGTCCTCTCATCGACCTACATGCTCTCGCTTGTCTACCCTGTCCCTTTCTCCACTTACCTTAATACCCTCGATTACCTTCATACCCTTAGCTGACTCCTGCCTCCACTCCTCCCTCCATCCCAATGTGAAGCTACCGACCTTATTCATCCCATTTTTCAGAGACTTTTTGGTCCTCTTCATTATTTTTTATAACTTTTCCACCACGGTTTTCCACCTGTGACTGCCTGCAATCAGCGGACAAGTCAGTGCCGTTCGAGCATCCGTAGGGGTCGGTTGCTGATGCCGCGCTCTGGCCTCCGATCACTACACCTGTGCTAACACGCGGCATTCGTACGTCTGATGAACACTCCTGGTGATCATTCCATTTAGGATAATTTTAATTGGCAAACGGTGGCTTTATGTTGACACGAAATCCACAATGTGCTGTTAATTCATTTGAGTACATGTTGATTTCTGAAAAATAGTTTAAATGACTGGAATTGTGTAGTCCCGTGGGGCAATTATTGTGCTTCTGGGTAATGTTTGTTACAGTAGATGGGGGCAGATCCCCGTCGGCTTCAACGTCCAGAGTTCTAAATTTGACGCTTATTTTGTGGTAGTCAAAAAATAAGGTATAATATTTTTGACAATTTGAATGAGTTCTATTGAAAACACGACGTTTAATATTGATCGCTCTGAGATGACACCACGGAACGTGTTCAGCCTTTCTGTGCCGGAATTCTTGTCGATGACTCTGTTTATAAAGCTACTTCCAAAGATTAAATTCTATTGAAGTTCATCCAATCTTGAAAAACCAATCCCTATTTCCCATATTTCGTTCGTAAGCAGTGATTTAATTCATAAGATTATCGCCGGAGTGGATTATGTGTTATTATTTATTTCGTACAGTTTCATGACATTCATTTGTTTCATTGCAAATAATAGTTTCCTTTCTTACACTCAATTCGCCACAATATCTCTTGTTACTCTGAATCCGTTGAGATAAATTTCAAAAGCCCCTTTTTAGATGCTCTGTTTGATGAGTTCTGCTGCTAATAAATGAATGAAATTATGAGTCTCTCTAACCCTGTACTTTTGTACAAAAGCATCGGAAGCATTCTGGAGTTGGTTGATCTGATGCTCACAGCCTTTCCTGCATGTTCTACTAGATTGGTGATTCGTTCTCCAATTGCTGTACGGGATGATTGGCCTCATGACCTGCTTGAACTTGATACCAGGTCATAATGACCTGCCCATATGTCTTGCTGCATGTAGCCTACCATTGTGACCTACTACTATATTGAGCCGTCATGACCTACCCTGGTGTCCTGGCCTCATTAATTGCTCTCATAACGGGCCCTTGTGCCCAGCTCTTGTGACCAGATACTGTGACCGGTCATTGTGACCTGCCCTCTGCATAAGGTCCTTGTGAATATCCGCATGAAGTGTATTCCTTATGATTAAATTTGCCGTTGTAATCATTTTTTTTTTCCCAAGAACAATCACGTCATTTTCATAACATAGTTTTCGGATATGAAAGAAGAACTGTCAATACAACATAGTTATACACGGTCGAACATTCGATAACCTTTTAACTAACTGTTCAATTGTTTGACGATAATTCAATATGAAGTCGACCATTTTTTTAATGGAATTTTAACCAAAACGAATATTCAACCTAAAATTGAGGTTGTTTCATGTTTCCACGCGTGTAACTGCGTGCGTGTAACTGCGTGCGTGTAACTGCGTGCGTGTAACTGCGTGCGTGTAACGGCATGCGTGTAACGGTGTGCGTGTAACGGTGTGCGTGTAACGGCGTGCGTGTAACGGTGAGAAATAATACTTCAAAGTGCAAAGTGTCCCATATCACTCCATAGATTTGATGATATGGTAACATTATTTCGCCTGTACAATTTGAAAGACCATAATAAAAGTGCATGTCTATGACCCTTGAAGAGACCTTTTTAAGCCGATCATTGTCATCGCTCCTACGCATCACCAGTCTTTTCCCTCCTTCACATAGGTGTTCCCAACTACGAAGGTGTTGTGGAATGCAATCGTATAAATAGCTTCACAGGTCTCTTGGTACTTGTTGGTTCTATGGACGCCAGCTCTGTTAGCTAGGAAGCACCTCGACTTAGGACGTTTTTTTATATATATGCTACGTAAATGAATAAATTAATTCAATCAATTATTTTAACTGCTGTTCACTCAAAGATTTCCGTGATCAGAGACTTATTCGAGCTCTCTTATCGTCGAACTGATTTAGTAAAGCTTACGTAAAATCATTCCTTCACCACAGAATTTCCGAATTTATCAAGTAATATTCAAAGAGAAACAATTAAATCGTTCAAACTTTGGTCCAAAGGGTCGTTGAGAAATGTCGATGTCGGGTGACTGTAGATGGCGACCATATATCGCCATCCTCTGGCATGCGTATAAATAATTCCGTACACGTAAGCAATATATTCCGCTACATGTACCTCAGAAAACGCTGTGATGCGCTTGTCGATCGGAAGGGACGTATTGGATCCTAGTCTATAATAAATGAAGTCGATAATTAATTATTCGCGTACATAATATTCAACATAATCAATTATGCGCTTATATATGATGTTGGATCCTCTCTTCAATTATTTCTCTCCGTTCCAGATGAGTTGCCCAGTTTTGTCTCTCTTCCAGGTCCTATGCATCCTAAAAGGACACTTCTTTATGGGGGGTAATTTTGCATGCGGGTCGTTCTAACAACAGAGATACGAGCCCAAGTTGGACGTCCCGTAAAGAATGCTTGTAAGTTTCCATGGACGAAGTTTCAGGTGTTTGCAAACAACTGCCGATGTTTGTTGTGGAAGTTTGCACTCGTTTAGCATTGCAAGTTCTTCCCGTGCCCCTTCCCGTGCACCAGTTCTTCCCGTGCACCTATTTTTGACCAGGTGCAGTTCATTTTGTTCACAATTACCGTGCACCTATTTTTGACCAGGTGCAGTTCATTTTGTTCTCCAAACTTCTGTGTATTTTGGTATATGGGATTAGGCGCCAATTAATGACTGTAGTTTCATTTGATGAAGTGGAGGATTACAGTTCTTATAAATGATGGACATCGTGACACCATGAGGTATGCAAGCTATGAGTCTGTGTTTTTTCTTCATTGAAGGGATCATACACGACGAAAGGTCTGTGAAATTTTATATGTGGTGAAAGAAAACAAAAATGCCTAATCCTAATCTTGACACGATGTTGAACACTGAAAATCTCATCCCAAGAAATCTTGTAGATGCTCTTAAGAAACTTTCACTGAGATTTACCAGAAGGGACCGTAAGTCGTAATGGTTCCTCATTTGTGTTGTTTTGTGTTGTGTAACGGAGGTCAATAGTTGAGTGAGGAGCCCATCGGCACTCGTTCCACTAGTTTAAGACGTCGTTCTCAGGAGTACGTAATGACAATGTCCAGCTGTGACCAGCTGCATGACGAGACTGGAGCTTCGTCGTCCTCAGAGAAATACACGAAGGTAAGTAATGGCTTAATGAAACGCAGTTGCTGCGTCACTATCCGAGCACAACGAAGAAGTAAGTAGTGAAGTCCAGAATACTTGTATTCACGAGCACCGGAAAAATTGCACAACCCATGTAAATTCGTAACCCTGACACTTCCGCGAGCGGATCTCTTCACGTCCATTGACGTCTCCACTGAGTGTGAATGCCTCGTAACTTCGCGACAGCTGATCGTTTGCCTTAGTTTGCATTTGAGGCTTCCTCTATTGTATTGGTGCGGTATAAAATGACGGTAATTTTGTGCTATGCATGTGCTGCTAAACTACCTAGTCTTGATCTAACCAGTAGTTATCCTTGTATTGATTTCAGGAAGCAGCAACGTTCCTATCAGTGGCCTTTAGTGCATTGTTCAGCTCAGTGGCTCCTAAAGCTTTTCTCACTGGTTCACTTCCACTCTCATTATTATTCTGACGTGACGTTGAAGATGTCGCAAACTGGCAGCTCACGTTTGAGGCTAATTTTCGGCCTTATGAAGTTTTGCCAACTCTGCTACTACTTGGCAACGTTGTTAAAGAGTGCCAGGTTCACTTGGGTGCATCACTTCTGTCTAAGGAATGATAGAGCTTCAGGGTCTGGGTTGCCGGCTGGAATGATTTAATATTGCTACTTACACTTTCTGTTGTCACACTCGTTCTTAGCTTCGTCGCAGCGTACAGTACGAGCATGCAGTCTAACTAAGAGTATTATTAAAAAGTTATTTTAAACCTGCTTTGAGCGTGTTTTACCAATCACTCCTAGAAGTGCACCTCTAAAAACGATGGCTTTGTGATTTGCCTCAAACTTCTATACGGCAGCGCGGGCTATTAACATTTCTACTCGTTTATGACTGCCGCACCTTCTCTCGATGTTTTACGACCGTGGCAGTCAATATGTGCATCATAATAATCCTGGATAAAAACCCTCCAAGAATGGGAGTCGTTATTTTCACAATCCTTCAATTTGATTTCATGAAGAGCAATCTGGATCGAATGGGTAACGTGCGGCAGGATGTTTTTAATCCCGAGGATTTGCCCTTACCAATACCTTGGTAGAATAAAGACCCGCTTCTGATCATTCTACTCGTGCAGAAAGGCTTTTGAAGATGATTGGTTATTCTATAATGACACTCTTTTGATTCTGGCTTGCTGTTTCCTAGTACTGTATTCGAAATAATACTTCCTGGACGATTTAGAGTGCACTAGAATTGGATAGTTGTACACATTGAAGCTACAACAAACCTTAGGAAAGACTTCATATTTGATACCCGATGAAGTGGCTGTAGTCTTATAAATTTGAAGGCGTGTGGATGAGCTAAAAAAAACTGAATTCTGTGAGACCGTTTAATAACGGTTCAGCATAACTTGTTCTTTCTTGATTTATTCTGACCATCTCTTCACGTCGAATAACGGCATGTCATGCTAATCTGCTCAGCGCGGTTAGAAGAAGAATATTACTAGTATGAGATGAATATGCTAATAATATGAAGAATATTACTTCTTTACACACGATAAATATGTCATGCGGAGGTCCTACACGATGGTATCTAAATCGTGTATGATTTTTTGATGAATGTTATGAAATTTTTTCTCTGAGAATCTCTGATTGTGTGTGATGCGACAGACCAGTTTAATTGTATCCGTGATGGCCCTACTACAGCTCTGGGTAGGTGCTGGCGATGCCGAAGTTTGATGAAACGTTTATCATGAAATATGAAACCTTTCGTGCAGTTGAAAAAATCGAACGAACCATTGAAATCTTAACGCTCAACGACACATTCTGATACGCGTTTATATTATAGTTTTTTCTTCCACATAATCTGGTTTGGAGCCTCTTTCCCATGTAGGCGGGCATGCCTTGAAAACTCAAGCTGCTGCTCCACGAAGAGCATTTCCGTGCATAAATACCAGCTACAAAGATCGCTTCTCGCGAGCGAAGGCCTATATATTAGTTTTCTGGCGGAACATCATTCAGCTTCGATGCCGGGCCCCTTCGCATCAATTTAGTTTCTTGTTTAGTAGCGCGGAATTATTTTTTTTATAATTGAAAGTTTGGGAGAAGATTTTAGCTGGAGCGATGAGTGTGTTTTGCAAGTATGCTTTTTATTGAAATTTTTCCATATTAGTATTTAATAGATGACCTTAGTTGGTATCTGTTCATTAACTAGAAATTGCAGTTCAATTTGATAATTTTGTTTATGAAGGATGTGCAATATATGCCGATCCTGATATTTTATTCCTTATAATAGTGCATGATATGGGTCAAAAAAATTATCGTATTGACAAGTATGTCAAAAAAGATGTTCACCCCTTAAACTCTGCAAGAACACTTTCCAATTTAATTAATAATACATCAAAGTAAAGAAACTTCGTTGAATCTACCGATTCCAGAATTAGCCAAATATGTGCTGCATGAGGCATTCAGCAAGAAGCATTTGTCCTGTAAACATCGGTGGTCTGACCGCTTGTCGTAACTTTGATCGTGTTTTTCATCCTCTTAAAAAACTTCGAGAACGTTACAACGAAGAGCCAAGAAGGATGCATTGAGAAGCCAAAAAGAATGCATTGCTATGGTAAGAAAAATGCGATCTTTCTCGCTCCGAATTGGGGTGGATGGATGATTATTCATTTTACAGATCATTAACACTTTATTTTAGTATTTTAGTATTTCTTCTTGCTTGGGCTCTATTATTTTTCTCTGCCCTTTTTTCATGGCGATAAATTTTGAATTTGTTATTAGTATTATATGTATCGAGGTTGGTTGAGACAAGGTGACCCAGGGAGGGGAGGTTTTTCGTGGGACCCGCGGGACTCGGGGACCCGGGGTTTCGGGAACCCGGGGGACTTGGGAGACCAGGTGGATTTGGGGGGAATCACTTGGACCTTTCTGGGGCCCCTTGGGATACCCTTGAGACCCTTTAGGACCCTTTTGAGAAACTGTGGGACGCTTTAGAAGCCCCTCTGAATCCTGGAACCTCTGCTCCCCCCTCCCAGCGCTGTAAAACCCATACACTGAAAAAGGTTTGTGAGATGCATGAGTAGAACAATTAACCATTACAGTCCGCGGATTGCTGGCGCAGAGGCCGGGGGTCGCGTCGAGGCTGGTCGAGGTGCGTCGAGATCAGTCGAAACATGTTGAGGCGAGTCGAGTTGGTCGCGACGAGCCGAAACTGGCCGAAATGATTCGAGACAAACCGAGATGAGCTGAGACGAGGGGTTTCGGGGGACTCTAGGAGCTCGGGAAGACCCGGGGGACATGGGTCACCCTCCGGGATTCATCAGGCTCTTTTGCGACCCAAGGGACTAATGCCCCCCCCCCCGCCCTATCCCCTTAAACAATCAGTGCAAAATCAATAATCTGAGCAGTTTTTCTGCCCATGACGAACCTGCACTTACTTTCTTGTTCACGATCCACAATATTATAACGCTGAAGTATTTGTGCGGGAGTTCGTGTTGGTGATTTTGTGAATGGGTATTTTTTCTTCAGTCTGTGCTCGCTCGCGCGTGCACGGATCATATGCAGTTTCTGGGGTTGACCTGGACTGCGTAGCTATAAAACCTTGTGACGCGTTGCGGTTGGAGTCTATCTAATCCGTGAAGCCATAGATCTTGTAACAATTTCGACGATACTGGCTGTGCGCACTGTCGCGCGTGCATGTTATTCATGGAGTTCTGAGTGGTTGGAGGCGATGAATCGTTTTGCCTGAGTCTTTATCTTGCCTGAATAAAGATGTTGTACTAACAATCTAATAGGTCGCGTAACTGTAAATACTGTGTTGCGTTGCTGTCGGAGCTGACTTTGTCCGACTAGCTGTGAACCTTGTACCAATTTCGATGATACTATCTGTGCGCACGGGCGTTTGGACATATAGCTAACTTATGAGGTTCGGAGGGGTTGGAGACGAGGATTCGTTTTGTTTCATCTGAGTCTTTATCTTACCTAAATGAATAAATTGTATTTACACAACTAAACCGCGTAGCTGTAAATATTGTGTTGCGTTGCTGTCTGAGCTGAATTTGCCCGTGTAGCCACTGATCTTGTACTAATCTCGACGATGCTACCTGTACGCACTAGAGTGCGTACATATCACACTTTAAGTTCTAAAGGATTGGAAGCGGAGGTCCGTTTCGAGAAAGCGTTCTTTCTTTTGCGCACCAGCGTGCGTCTGACATTGCTAAAACTTTTACTTTTTTCTAACGTTGAAAACGTTGTTTCGTTTTCCCCTCGCACACTTAGGCGTGCGAGCCTACTGGAATCAATGATCATCGAGCCCTACGGGGGAGCCTATTATGACTCACGTTGAGGCTCTGGTGGAAATGAGGCTCATATCTAATCATAATCTCGCTCCGAAACTCTGGATAAATCTCACCAGGGTGTGATGGCAGTTTTGGTTAGAGCCAAATGGATATAATTTTCCGTTAACTACGGATCTGTTTTGTTGTTTCACGGATCTGTTTTTCCCCCGTAGTTTGCACCTCCATCCATGCCCCGAGTCCCCCATTACGGTCGATTTAGGGCTTTGTTTTCATCGGAAATCCTTGGTTTTCAACTATTTGCTTACTTTATGAGATGAACACACTAAATTTATTGTCACTAAAAATTGTCTGTGTGGGCAATCATGACATTGTCTAGACGTTTATTCTAAGATCGTTCATTATTTACCATTTCATACGTTGATTTTAAATGACGAAAATCTACGAAGTTATGAAGTTGGAGGATCGGTGACTGCGTCTGCCTGTGAGTTACATTAGGCAGAGAGACAGATTGCTATCACTTGTGTTGGTTTGCGTATGACCAACAATTATTGCCAAACATTTTTTTGAAATTCTTATGAATGGTTAAGCCGACATTGTTTAAGGATTCCGATCTATAGTAATTTTGCAACTAAAGTCATGGTTCAGCGATCGGTTTCCTTTTCCAGATTCATGTATAGAGAGCGGGTGCAAACAATGTATGCATTTTAAAATTCTTACCACTTTTTTCGTTCAAGAGATAAGGTATTGAAACAATGCTCATACTAAATGAAATCATTTATAGTATTATTTTCACGTGCAATTATCCTTTAAAATGACCGCCGTCAGCTGCAATACGCTTCTCAATACGACTGCCAAAACTCGCGATGACTTTGACAAACTTTCCACTGCTGATCGAGGCTATAAGTTGACCCACTAAGTTCCTGACTTCGTCAAGAGATGCAGGCTCTGCTCGAAACACATGGTGCTTGACGTAACCCCTGAGGAAGCAGACGAGCTACATGGTGCTTGACGTAACCCCCGAGGAAGCAGACATGCTACATGGTGCTTGACGTAACCCCTGAGGAAGCAGTCCAGCTACATGGTGCTTGACGTAACCCACGAGGAAGCAGACATGCTACATGGTGCTTGACGTAACCCCTGAGGAAGCAGTCGAGCGGAGAAACACATGGTGCTTGACGTAACCCCTGAGGAAGCAGACATGCTACATGGTGCTTGACGTAACCCCTGAGGAAGCAGTCGAGCTACATGGTGCTTGACGTAATCCCTGAGAACAGATGAGCTACATGGTGCTTGACGTAACCCCTGAGGAAGCAGTCGAGCTACATGGTGTTTGACATAACCTCTGAGGAAGCAGTCGAGCGGAGAAATACGTGGTGCTTGACGTAACCCCTGTGGAAGCAGTCGGGCGAAGAAACACATGGTGCTTGACGTAACCCGTGAGGAAGCAGACGAGCTACACGGTGCTTGACGTAACCCCTGAGAAAGCAGACAAGCTACATGGTGCTTGACGTAACCCCTGAGGAATCAGTCGAGCTACATGGTGTTAAAAGTGGAGAGTAGAGGATGTCCTTCAACAATGTCCATCGGTTGGTCCTTACTCTTCAACCCTAGTTTTAAGTTAATATTAAATTCACCCAGGTAGCAAATGTTGTCTTCAGAACAGCTCACGCTGACGAAGACTTGGTGCGTATCATCTGTGTATTCTGATATTTCTGTTATTTTGTCAACATGTCATTATACCTAAATAAATTTAAAATCCTTTAAATCCTTGAATCCTATCTCTCGTGCTACTGGCGTTGCGCTTATATGCATTCTCTTCACGCCCACACCCACCGCAATTATCAGTTTTCATGATGCTGACTCACACAATTGGGATCACCGAAGGCAGCAGCAATGATTTGGCTTGTATTTCCAATTACCAAATGCTGTGTCGTTGCGTGAACTCTTACCCGGCGCGGAGTTGATTGCCCAATCAGGTTTGTTTGGGTACGTGTTCTCAGAGCAGGTGAAATTGCCTCGATCAGAATTTTATCGTGTTTAGTGCTCGGTATTTTGCAGCTGTAATCTCATATAGTTAAACCATGGTATGTTATTTTGCGTCCCAGATGCCGTTGTGGTTAAACCATTGAATGTGCATTTGACGTCTCATGATGCCATGGTGGTTGAAACATGGTTTGTACGTTTGCGCTACAGATGCTTTGGTGGTCAAACCATGGTACATTATTTTGCGTTTTGAGTCAGCGTGATCACGCCCCTAACCATGCTTACGGTATCAATAAAGTTAGTCTTATTGATTTGAAGAAACTCTTACCCCTAATATTCTCGCGAATTATTTTGAATGATCTCAGTGGGCCTTATTTTTCATTTAATGTGGGAGTTAGAAAAGTAATACTGATCTAAAAAAACATTTCAGAAAGAACTCAAAGGAATAAACACAATGAACTATTAGATGTGAATGAGTCGGAGGGCTGCCTGAAAAAGTGGACAGGCTTTTTAACATTATTATAAATTTATTGAACATTTTGAAATCAATACAGTTTTTTATCTATGATGGTTATTTGAGATTCTTTTGATGCACTTTTGCCTGATCGTGATGTGTTTTTTTTTGAGACTCCGTCAATTTTCATGACATTTTTTTTCAATAAAAATTGGATGGATAAAAAGAGTTGATCCAGCAATTTGAATGCACAAAAAAACACATCTTATGATCACTGAGTAAATAAGTTTCCCCGTGCAGATGTTTGAAGTTCTATTCACAGTTTGAGCGCATTCATCACTTTGCTATCGAGTTGTGCACAGGGTATAATGAATTATTGCAGGCATGCATCAGGGCAGCTGATGAATTGGCCTTGAATCGACTCATTCATCACGTCCAAGGCAACTCTATCACGCGTAATCCTTGAATATATCAAGACCGTTATCAAAACGGCCATATTACTCCAATGCAAGTAGAAATGACCTATAACTTGTTTATTTATAGCTCCTACATGTGTATACTCACTCAAATTGCTGCCGTCTGTGTCCGAACCAGGTCGGCAGCATATAAATACATTAAATTGTTTCCATTCACGGAATCTGACGAATAGTGTCTGCGTTCGTAGTGAGGCCAATTCTCTGATTACCACCAGTTCATGTCGTCAGACGGCTGCTTTCAAACTCTGAGTTGAGCATTCTAGGTGAAAGAATTACAGGACGAGACGGCATCAAACGCACTGCCTAAAAAATATGATTATTTTCGTTCACATGACTCCATAACGGAGTTACACATAATGATCAAATACAATTGTCGGATCAGAACTCTAGGATGTGTTGATTTGTTATCATAAATTATGCGTTTACTACAAATTGTTATCAATTGGATGCGTCATCTCAATCTGTTTGAAACGTTTCCCTTCCTACAGCGAAAGATCGGTTACAAGATTTATTGAATTTCGATATATAATTAATGGTTTTTCAAGTTTAATTTCTTACTTATGTTCACTCATGTGAAGTTCCCATAGCTTATTTCCGTGTTTTCTGACTAGCTAAGGTGAGTTTCAAATCCTTTCACGTTCATCAAATTACTCACGAATACCACTCCCAAGTTACACTGGGCCACACAATGCGTCTTGGCCCTAAATCAATCGACATCTTACAATCTGGCCTTCCAGCCTGGCAGCGAACGGCTCAGCTGTGTGGGGATGAGCAGGTAGCCTTATTGATTCGACCACCCGCTTGTAACTACACCCATGGCAACGAACGCTGGGCAATGAGCCTGTTATTATCGAGTGAGTGAATGCTGGCTCTTTTTAGATTACCGTTACTTGACATCCAGAGTTGAAAAGAAGAGCTCGAAGCTCCCGGATCTGGTTTAATGAAGATTCCCTCAAAAGTAGAGCATGGTTGACTGTCTGAGGTTATTGTTCCAGAGTTACAATTGTGATGTGCAAAGTTACCACCACTCGGACTACCCATCCAAAGTGGCTTTGCATAGCAATGATCATATCCTAAATGCAGCCATAGACTGTTCCGGTATGGACCTCTTTTTCGTATAATTTATTTCGCGATCATATGTTTCATTCTTCAATTAAGAACGCAATTCATTGTCTTTTTAAACTGCACCAACACACGTGAGCCCATGGTCCTGGTCGTTTACGTCGATGTCAGTTTTATTTGAATGATTCGACGTCGTCACGTCAGATTTCTTCGAATCTTGGGTTTCCATATTATCTGTAGAAGTGTCTAAACCAAGTCTGAAACGGGGCTTCCTTAAACCTACTCTCGCTCTCTCGTCACCGTTCTAATCACAAAACCAGCCCAAACGATTAATACGTAAAGTTCCTGGGATTTGTGTGGGACCCTAAACTCACATGGCGACCTCACATTACTGACCTGCAGACCCGCTGCAAAAGGTCATCAGGACAAATCGTCTCGGTAAAATTCTTGGAATTCGATGCCCAAATGGACACCAGCATGACGTTGTTCTAAACACTAATACGCTCATGCATTGACCATGGCTCAGTTGTTAACTGTTCAGCAGCCAAAACGACTCGCTAACCCTTCTCGACCACCGCAATCAGCGCTATGCGCATCAAAACCGTTGGGTAGCACGAATCCCTGAACGTGCTACCCATCGAGCTTCCACTTTCTCTCCGGCGAGACAAATTCACTGCAATACCATTTCAACACTAGGAGCGTAATCAACATCCTAGTACTCATTCACACAGCCAATACTTCCAATAAACGCTTGTATGCGGCTAGGAGATGGGTGTCCGCTATTTTCCCTACACGTTGACAACTTACTGACCTCGCTGAACATCAATTGTAAGGATTCATTCTCTTATCGATCTCTTCAAATCAACACACCTACTTGGATGATCAACACACCGCGAGTTGACATGAACTGGCGGTGTGTTACATAAATTTACCATAAAAAACGAATCCAAATATATGCACTGGCGGACGCAAAACTGCAGACGGAGTGGAAGCTGCCGCTGTGTGCGGAGAGGCTAGCCGACATCACGTTCGGCTAGCCTCCTACAAGAGGCCTTAGTTTTCTCGCTCTGGTGGACTTGGACCCTCCATAATCAACATCACCTGTTTTATCTGCAGAGCTGTACGCACTCGAATTATCCTTCTCAATTGCAAAACAGGTTGCCTCTCTTTATACGTCTTATTCTCAGACAAACTTCGCACCATGAACACGTCCTTCTACTTAACATGCAGCACGAACTCTACAATGTCGGAGACAGGTAAGCCGGGCGCATACTTCTGGATCCCGAGTCATGTGAATGTAGGCGAATTGAACTCGTGGAACTAGCGTCTAACCATCAGAAATAATTTATCGCCAAACATTACCGAGACTGGTTCTCTAACATCAACACCCATATAACATCCTAATGGAAAGACATGTGGCAACAAAGAGGACCATGAAGGTTTCCAAGTAAATCTTCGGTTGGAGAATGGGAAACCAAGTTCTCCAGCAGAAGAGAAAAAATTAATCATCAAACGATTGTACACGTGCCACCCATTGATTACCCATAACAACCTAATTGACGTAAACACGGGACCACACAAGCCACCATATCCCTGTTGCCACAAAGTGGCCATCAGTGTGAAACACTGATGGTGTGCAACGCACTCGTGGCAGCCCGGCGAATCTACTTTAACCCCTCTTGCAATCTACAAAAATTACTCACTGACCTCGCCTACCGGAAAAAAAAATCTCTTTTGGCAGACCTACCGGCCTGTACGAAGCTGTGTGAAAATAAAATTCTGATGCAGACAGGGTGGTTCCCCCGCTCCACACTTCGGCATAGTAAGAGGACACAGAAACGATATATTTATAAAGTTACGTGTAAACCCATTATCTTGGAAGTTTTGTTCGTGGATGCATCAACGTGCATATGTACCAAGAATGAAATAGATGAATAATTATAATTTTGATGTTATTGATTAGTAACGAGAGAAACGATGATCTGTTTGTATGGGTGTCGTTAGACACATTTCGTTGGTATTGCTCCTGCGTGCACTGGCGTGCATTTGTACCGCAGCTGAAATTGCTGAACAGTTTCATTTTGATTACCTCTGTTCTCGCACACAAGGGAGTGCGAACCTACCAGAATCGATGATCTACTTGCCCTGTGGGGTAGCTTGCGAAGACTCGCGTCTTGACTCCGTTTGAGAAAAGCGCATGATCAAATCCAGATTACCTTTTTTCCTAATTCAGATTATGAAAATTAATGTTCGATTTAGATTTTACGTTAAGTAAACGATGTTAGAAATATTTAAAAGTACTTGCTATGATGGGAAAAAAAAATCTTGAGACGCCCCCTTGCATCAACTGATTTAGTCAGTGTAAGCTCTTTCTTTCGATCATTGTACGTGAACTCGACGATCCGAAGTCCTGTTTCGGTGTTATTTTTAAATAACAGATTATTATATCTTCTGTGGGTGAACTCCTCCTTGGTGTTCCCAACATATGCTGTTCTGTTTAGTACTCTCTACATTCCCTCTTGATTTATTATTTTTCCATTTTTTTAGAGAAAAGCAATTTAAATGACACATTTTCTCCTGTTACCAACACCAATGTTTCTACACCAATGTTTCTACACCATTGTTTCTACACCATTGTTTCTACACCATCGTTTCTACACCATTGTTTCTGCATCTTTGTTTCTACACCTTTGTTCCGACACCTTTGTTTCTACACCGTTGTTTCTACACCATGTTTCACTTCACCTCTGATTTGAGTCCCGTTCCTTAAAGGAAATGTACGACGTTCTTTGATTGATATCAACATATTTTCAAACCATCCATGACATTTATAGCAATGTCTTCTCCAGGCATTGAATCTTCTTCAATTTATGGTAATAGATTTACCCATCCAATATCCTATCACCGGTTGCGATGGTCTGGACGGGCATCTTTCCGGTCATTTCTATTTCCCCGTCGTTCTAATTTGAATCTTTCGCACAGCGTTCAAATACAATCATCATTTTGATTAAACTTTGTGGACAGGTGTTCTATTCAACACCCTCGTTATTAATATAATCTTTTGTACATGTCTTTTGTAAACACCCACGTCCAGACGGGAGTTCCTCGCATTGCTCTTTCATTTGTTTATCCGATTCTAAGAAATTGTATTCAGAGTACAAAGAAGGGAACTAACTATAAATTAACATTGGAATTTGTATAACTAATAATTTATTTTAAAGCAATGTTTTCGTATTTAAAAATAATCCGTCATCACTGCCCTAACTGGATAATATAATACAAATTTTCGATAATTACAGAACAATAACTGAAGACGATAAATTTATTCATGAACAGCTTTCGAATTTAACAGAGACCAAAATGATGAGTAAAAACTACAGTTGACTTATTGGTTACGTACAGGGTAGAGTCACTCAGGGGATCATTCACCTGAACCATCAGTGTATTTATGTATATGAACTCGCGTACCTTCACGTCGGCAGGGTTGCGTGGGGTGTCTAATGAATGAAATAATTGAATCTGAACGGATATTCATCCCGGTAACAGCGATCCCGAAAAGATGCTCTGTCGGTTCACTGAGGTGTTTACAAGCTCTGACTTCGAGAGCAATGGCATCAGAATAGAAGAAATGGTTAACCTTTGTGTCTGTTCATGTAAAAGAAAGGCTTCACTAACAAAGGTTTCTACAAGGATTTTCTCTCAAAACTACTTCGCAACTCGATAGTGGGTGACCTATGGGGAGCCTACTATGACTCGCGTTGAGGCTCTGATAGAAAGGAGGCTAAAATCAAATCAAAGCAATTCTATTCACATTGTGGTCGGCCAATGGCTCGACCGTAGGCTAACATGCCTTTACGGCTTTTCAGCACCCAGAATTCAAATTTTGGGGGAAAAAGTGTGCCGCTGATAGCTCTTCTATTTGTAATTTAAAATTCCCTCCAAAACTCCATTCATTTTGTCGTTGATTATTTGCTTTCAAACCCTCCTGTGTTAGAGGCCTTAGACATAATTTTAGAGCAATCTCGTCGTTTCTGAACATTATCAGCTTGATGGAGCAGATCTGATTTTCGAGAACTCTTGATATAAACCTTGAGTGGCTCCGATTCCAAATTCCATACTAATTCCAAATTCCATACTAAATTGCCCGACTAGCTATGGGCTCGTCTCCCTTCCCGATTTTCGGCCACGTCTTTGTGAATGGTTTCGATCCCGTTCACTTCGACTCTTGCCCTCCTGAAATCAGGCCCACATTTTACAAACGCTGCTTGAACGACTTTTTTTGTTTTCAAAAACGAAATTCGTGCTCGTTTTTTTCCCATTTTGTAATTCTTGACACGCCAATATCAAATTCACTTGTGACGTCTCACAAAACTATTCTCTATCGTATAGGAATAGCACCATTTACAAACAGGAAAACAAATTTGTCCCTTCGCTTTACCTAACAGCAACATTTACCAGACCAGGCCAAAAAATATCAAGAGCATTTGTAATAAATACGTTTTTAATTCCTACCCTGGTGCAGAAATCACAAGAAAAAATTAAATATTCCATTTTAAAATTGAATATTTGAATATTTTAATCTACAAAGATTATTATTATCTGAATAGGGCAATTTCCAATGCGATCTCTTCTTCCCTGAATGACATCCACCCGATGCAACGCTTATACCACTCTTCCCAAACTAACGCTCTGCCAAACGGGAACTTTCATCTTTATTTACGAATGTTAAACCCCCAAATTACGCCGTGGGTCTATTGTTGGGGTGTCTTTGCGTTAGGTGATTCATTTCCCCACGAAGACGTTACTGGTTAGATGCCGTATTCATCTCTTATTTACAAATATGAGTGGTACTGCTGCTAGTGGTGTTCCTTGGAGGAGCTCTTTGCTCCAGATGTTCCGCAGATGCGCACAGCATCATGGAGTGTCTTATTGGGCAGACTTCTCGGTAAGCCGAGACGTCTACCTTGTTCTGGATCGTTGGTCCCGTTCAGATTGATTTTTTTTATTAGACACCGCACCCAACTCTTTCGACCTCAGTGTACCTTAGTCCGTCTACATAAATAGACTGAAGCCTCAGTTGAATGATCAACTGATTGACGTTACCCTGTACCCAACCAACAAGTTAGCTGCCGTGTTATCATATTTTTCAGGAAAAGTCGATTACCTTGCATTGATGATGGCTTTTTAGTAAACCCTAAACGTTTGTTTTAAATAAAATGTTTGCTATTAGATTAAAATATTTATTTATAGTCTTGCTCTCCTTGTGTTTAGAATTTAATTTGTTTGCATCGTCTGGCCTGTTAACTCTCAAACATGCCGTTTTCATTTACCGTCAAATCTCATAGCTGGAATCTCTCAGAAAACTGTAATATTTAACATCATCGCCTTAACTGGAGTCTCTCAGCCGGCCCTTCCATACTCTCAAAAATAGGTCCCTTGGCATTCTGTGGAAATGCAACTGCTAACAGCGCCAGCCCGCGACCGCTGCCTCTCTGCTGCTGCTATCTTTGTGGGCAGAGAGGAGCGCCAGGCTGGGAAGACAGATGGTGCATGGAAAGAAGGCAGCTAGGACACTTTCCTTCTCCGTCCCGAGAAGTTTTGGGAGGTATGGAAAACATGTGAGCCGGGATTCGTGTGCGAGTATGAATGTACAGTTTCGAACAAAGATTCGATGACCATTTATGATGTGCAGAAAAAAACAATTGTAATTGCGCAAATTCTTTGATTTCTCTGCTGACTAGAGTTGAATTTATTTATCAGCAATGTTGGAACACAAAAAGTTCGTTTTCTCGATAAGCATTGACCTCCAACGACTTCTCTCGCTACGAATCACGACTATCCTCTCGCTACGAATCACGTCTATTCTCTCGCTGCGGATCACTACTATTCTCTCGCTACGAATCACGACTATTCTCTCGCTACGAATCACGACTATTCTCTCGCTACGAATCACGACTATTCTCTCTCTACGAATCACGACTATTCTCTCGCTACGAATCACGACTATTCTCTCGCTACGAATCACGACTATTCTCTCGCTGCGGATCACTACTATTCTCTCGCTACGAATCACGACTATTCTCTCGCTGCGGATCATGACTATTCTCTCGCTACGAATCACGACTATTCTCTCGCTACTAATCACGACTATTCTCTCGCTACAAATCACGACTATTCTCTCGCTACGAATCCCTATAGCTTACTGCCTTACATAACTGGTCTAGGTTTCGTCAGTTGCCGCAACAAGTTATGTTTCCAGCGTGCCGGATCAATAGTTTTTCTTTCTAATTGAAATTACGGAATTTTGGCTCCTGTAGGCTGTTGACCCAACGGACATCTGGTACTTCTGGCAACGGACATCTGGTACTCCTGGCAACGGACATCTGGTACTCCTGGCAACGGACATCTGGTACTCCTGGCAACGGACATGTGGTACTCCTGGCAAGTTACTCGTCTAATTCTGACAGTCTTCGATGTCGCTCAGGTTTTATAGTACACAGTATAATGAAAGGAGGACCTTCGTTCCAGATGAAGCTTTCAAGCTTGAATTGTGCTTTAATGAGAAATTATTGGGAATTTATCAGAAAGTTGGAACTTTTAATTAACCTTTTGTTTCATTATTGTTTCGACATTGTGTTGTTTTTATTCTGTCACGGAAATGCTCACCGTGTTAACATATGTACGACATCGCCCCAGCTCCTAATGAAGGGTCACTGGTATATCCTGAAATCTCTATCAAAGTTGATGCGACACAAGTTTTGTATTAGCTGTATCGTCTTGAGCTTCTTCATATTTGGAGGGCTGCTCACAATCTTCTCCAAACTATGGAAACTGTGTAAGACAATTCAGCGTTTCAGCTCTCTCATCTATCCAGAATTCGTTTACCAACAAATTTTAAATCACTTGCCTTTCGGTCCGGTCTAGACCTAAGTTGGTCCTTCACGTGGTCCATTATCATATAGATATGGTTCTGGTCTTAAACGGGGCCGCGGCGAGCCTAACACGACCAGAAAACTAACGCTGGAGTTTCTGAAGTACTGGATATCTATTCAGAAGTTCTGGAGCTATGTATTTTCAATACATTGAATTATGTGTGAAAACACAATTCCTCATCATTGTCTATCTCGGATGGCTATAAAACGTATCATGTTACTTCCCATAACAGTGTGAATTATGCTTTCGTGTGAAGCTAATGCAGCAAAAAAAACGCCTGTGAATTTTGTACCTATTACACAATTCATCGTTTCTTGCCCCATGAGGTAGGCGTCTCATATCTTGCTTCATGAGGCAGGCGTTTCATATCTTGCTCCGTGAGGTAGGCGTCTCATATTGTACTTCATGAGGTAGGTATCTCCTATCTTGCTCCATGAGGTAGGCGTCTCATATCGTACTTCATGAGGTAGGTATCTCCTATCTTGCTCCTTGAGGCAGGCGTCTCATCGTAACTTCCTGACGACTGCTCGTTTGTCTAAGCTTGCATTTGAGGCCTTCTCAGCAGCAACGTTCGTTGCAGTGGCTTGATGACTTTAAAGAACAAGCCTCATGATTGTCTTCTCTTTGGCTCACTTCCACTCTCATTGATATTCTGGCGTGACGTTGAAGATGTCGCCAACTGGCAGCCCACGTATGAGGCTTATTTATGGGCTTATGAAGTTTTGCCAATTCTGCTACTACTTGGCAACATTGTTTTTGGAGGGTCAGGTCCACTAGGTGCATCACCTCTGTCTGAAGAATGATCGAGCTCCGGGGTATGGGATGTAATATTGCCACCTACAATTTATTGTCGCATTCGTTCTTAGCTCTGTAAAGAATAAATTGTTCCATTTTCGGGAGTTGCAGCACACAGTTCTAGCGTGTAGTCTAACTAACGGTTATACTGAAAAGCTATTTTTAACACGCTACACTCCCTGCAGAAGCAATCAATCTCTCTCCTTATCAGTAACGCGACCGATTTCTGTCAGTGTCATCGCTGCCGTTTGCGCGCGTTTTAATAATCGCTCCTGAAGAGCACTCCAAAAAAATGATGGTTTTGTAGTTTGCCTCAGGCTTCAGCACGGCAGCGCGGGCCATTAACATTCCTTCTCATGTCTGACTGCTGCATTTTTACTCAATGTTCTACGACCATAGCAATCAATACGTGCGTCATAATAATCCCGAATAAAATTATGCAATCCAAGCTAAAAACTCGTGATTCTTCCCAATCCTTCAATTTGACTTCATACAAGAGAGCAATCAGTTATGTGGAACAGGGATTTTATTTGGCCCCGAGGTATTGCCATCTGCGACACCTTGGAAGAATAATGACTGCTTCTGATCATTCTATTCGTCAGAAAGGCTTCTAAAAATGACGGGTTATTCTCTACTGAATTTTTTGTCCTTCCTGCTGGCTGTTTTTTGGGATAGTATTCGTAATAACTTTCCTGCCCTGGACGAATGTAGTGTGCCCTAGAATTGGATTGTTGAACGAATTGAAGCTACAACAAACCTTATTGAAAACTTCATGTTTCAAACCCATTTGGAGTTGCAGTCGCCTTTTTACAATTCTGGATGCGCGTGGGTGAGTTAAAAAAACGGGAATTCAGTGAGGCCGTTTAATTACGGTTTAGCAGGGCTTGTTCTTCTATTATTGACCATCTCTTCATGTCGAATAGCTGCGTGCCTTGCGATTCTCTGCTCAGCGGGGTTGGAAGAAGAATATTACGAGTATACGATGAAAAGGCTAGTTCTACTATAAATATCACTTTTGTATACGATGAATATGTCACCTGAAGGTCATTCACGATGCTAGCTAAATCGTGTCTGATTATTGGATAAAAGTCACAAAAAGGTGTCCGAGAATCTCCGATCGTTTGTTATGTGACAGATCAGTTGCATTGTACACAGGATGACCTCACTACAGCTCTGGGGTAGGTGCCAACAATGCCGCAGTTCGATGAGACGATTATCTTAAATTATAAAATATTCGTGCAGTAGAAACAAAAATAAACGGAACAAGCCATCTTTATCCTAACGCTCAACGACACATTTTTAAACTGGTTTATTTTGCATTTTTTTCTTCCACATGATCTGGTTTGGAGCCTCTTTCCCATGTAGGCGGGCATGCCTTGGAAACTCAAGCTGCTGCTCCACGAAGAGCATTTCCGTTCATAAATACCAGCCACAAAGATCGCTTCTCGCGAGCGAAGGATTATATATTAGTTTTCTGGCGGAACATCATTCAGCTTCGATGCCGGGCGCCTTCGCATCGATTTAATTTCTTGTTCAATAACACGGCATTTTTTTATTCATAATTGACAGTTTAGAGGAAGGTTTTTGCTTGGGGCTCTCTACGTGTGATTTGCAAGTCTGCTTTTTATTGAAAGTTTTAAACGCTAGTTTTTAATAAATGCCCTTGATATCTCTTCATCAACTTTGAATTGCAGTTCATTCATTGTTTTATTTCTGATTAATGTGTAATATTTACCGACCCTGATGTTTTTTTATCATCTTAGTACATGGTATGAGTCAATAAACTCAATAAACTATTCGTATTGACATGTTTATCAGAAGAAATATGTACTCTTCTAACACACGAAGAACAATTTCCCATTTATACATTCTTAAATCAAAACGAAGAAAAGCCATAGAATGTTCAAAATCCAGAATTAGCCATACATGGGCTGCATGAGGCATCTGTCTACATACATCTGTCTTGTAACATGGGCAGGGCTGACAGTTTGTTGTGTCGTCCCTCATGTACGTTAAAAATATGCACTATGTTAGTAAAAAATTGGCAAGCTTTTCGCTCCAAAGCTCTGGAGTGATCTCACCAGTGTTTGAGGGCAGTTTTCGTACGTGAAAAATTGATTGGAACTTAAGTTGACTACGGGTCTGTTTGTTTCACTGATCTGTTTTTCCTTCCGCACGTACTAGGCTTCTCCAACCATACATAGATCCCCCATTATCCTGCACCTACATCCATACACAGCTCCCCAACTATCGTGCACCTTCACCCATACACAGATCCCTCATTATCGTGCACCTTCATCCATACACAGATCCCCCATTATCGTGCACCTTCATCCATACACAGATCCCCTATTATCGTGCACCTTCATCCCTACACAGCTCCCCCATTATCATGCACCTTCATTCATACACAGATCCACCTTTATCGCGCACCTTTATCCATGCACAGCTACCCCATTATCGTGCACCTCCAACCATACACATATCCCCCATGATCGTGCACCTCCATCTATACACAGACCCCCATTATCGTGCACCGTCATTCATACACAGATCCCCCATTATCGTGCACCTTCATTCATACACAGATCCCCCGTTATCGTGCACCTTCATCCATACACAGATCCCCCGTTATCGTGCACCTTCATCCATACTCAGATCCCCTATTATCGTGCACCTTCATCCATACACAGATCCCCCATTATCGTGCACCTTCATCCATACACAGATCCCCTATTATCGTGCACCTTCATCCCTACACAGCTCCCCCATTATCATGCACCTTCATTCATACACAGATCCACCTTTATCGCGCACCTTTATCCATGCACAGCTACCCCATTATCGTGCACCTCCATCCATGCACAGCTACCCCATTATCGTGCACCTTCATCCATGCACAGCTACCCCATTATCGTGCACCTTCATCCATACACAGATCCCCCATGATCGTGCACCTCCATCCATACACAGATCCCCCATGATCGTGCACCTCAATCCATACACAGCCCATTATCGCCGGTCGATTTAGCGCATACTGTCTAGTTCATTGATGTTAAATTGATATCGTCGGAAATCCTTGATTTTCAATCGCTAACCTTCTATGAGAGATGACCCGATCATTTTATTTATCGCTAAAGTAGTCTGTGTTCGCATTCGTGACATCGTCTGAACGTTTATTCCAAGATCGGTCATCATTTACCGTTGCAGATGTCGAGTTAAATGACGAACAGCTACGAAGTTCTGATGTTGGAGGATCGGTGACGGCATCTGCCTGTGTGTTCATTTGGCAGAGTGACGTGTTGCTTCGCCTTTGTGTGGGACTGAGTCTCGCCAACAAAGATTGCCAAGAATTTTATTCATATTTTAATGAATACTTAGGCCGGCATTACTTCAGGATTTCGATCGCAAAATAATTTTGCAATCAAAGTCATGATTTCGCGATCGGTTTCATTTTTGATTTTCGTATATACAGAGCAGGCGCAATCAGAATATGCTTTTATAATAATTACAACCTTTTTCGTATAAGAGATAGGAAATTGAAGCAATGCTCGTTCAAAAAGAAAACATTTCTAGTTTAATTTCCACGTACAGTTATCGTGTAAATGACCGTCGTCAGTTACAAACCGCTTCTCAATATGACTGCAAAATTTTCGTGACGACTTTTGCTGAACATTCGACTGTTGATCGAGGCGATAACTTCACTCACTAACTTCTTGACTTTGTCAAGAGTTGCAGGCACTGCTTGAGATACATGGTGCTTGACGTAACCCTTGAGGAAGCAGACGAGCTACATGGTGCTTGACGTAACCCCTGAGAAAGCAGACGAGATACATGGTGCTTGACGTAACCCCTGAGAAAGCAGTCGAAATGCATGGTGCTTGACGTA
>SDVV010002045.1:0-23896 GCA_016164225.1 Gammarus roeselii
CCTTAGGGCCAACCTATCCAGATGGTGCCCTCAGGGCAAACCTATCGCGTTGAAGGCCTTAGGGCCAACCTATCCAGATGGTGCCCTCAGGGCAAACCGATCGCGTTGATGGCCTCAGGGCCAACCTAACCAGATGATGCCCACAGGGCAAACCTACCCCGTTGATGACCTTAGGGCAAAGGCAACCATGATCTCAAAATTGTCATCATTATTCTGTTCACTGACAAGTTGTAGGAGGGGAAAATGATCAATGAAAAGTTGTGAAAACCAGAACATAAGTAATTTAATGTGTTCAACTGAGTACTGATCACAGCATTGGAATATCAATGACGCTATCACTACTCATTTACATCAGTCTCCCAACGGTATTGATGGTATGTTTTCTTTTCAATCTGGTTTTCAGAAACTGTTAAATTAATCATACCTGTTAAATAGGTTTGGCTGCCTCCCACTACTACGTATTGTTTAATCACGCAACGCCGTCCTCACACATCTTGCATGTATTCCTCCTTGTGGAATAATATCCTTAGCCCCTTTGGACCTCTCCGTCACAAACCGTATCAAATGAAGACGGCAAACCGACCCTTTCTACGTTAGATCCTCCTCCTGATATCATCGCTGACAGTTTATTCCTCACACAACGTCTCCAAGACCCTCTAAGAAGTTGACCTGTCAGCTGGAGTCTGCTTCTAGCACCCTCTGTCGCCACACTTCTCCATTGGGGCTTAGGGCCTTTGCAACAAATTGGGCATATGCCGCCACTGAAAGGCTTCGGCAGCGGGGACAGCGATAAGCCCCACTGGAAGATATAAGCCGGGAAGGGGTAATCGTCTTAGGGCGGAGAGGACCAGACGCTAAAATGGGACGGAACAATTCTTCGCGGGCTGTGTGGGGGCATACACCATCACTACAGACAGACGCCGTCACTAGGGACAGACACCGTCACTAGGGAAGGACGTCATCACTAAAGGCAGATGCCGTCACTAGGGGCAGATGTCGTCACTAGGAGCAGACACCATCAATAGAGGCAGGCACCCTCACCAGGAACAGACGCCGTCACTAGGGCAGACGCCGTCACTAGGAGTAGACTCCGTCACTAGAGGCAGACGCCGTCACTAGAGGCAGACGCCGTAACTAGAGGCAGATTCCATCACTAGGGAATGACGCCGTCTCCAGAGGCAGATGTCGTCACTAGGGACAGACGCCGTCACTAGGGACAGACGCCGGAACTGGAGGCAGATGAAATCACTAGGAACAGACACCGTAACTAGGACAGACGCCGTCACTAGAGGCAGATGCTGTCACTAGGGTAGATGTCGTCACTAGGGGCAAACGCATTCACAAGAAGATGGAGGAGTATTATTCCTTGTAAGAAACGTCAACAAATATTTGAAGTGACTTTTTCAATCAGCAGGCTAATGATATCGATCAATAACATCACCCTGCCAATGTCATCACACGACAGACATTTATAGTGCTTGGAGATTTCAATATTAAAGAGATTGCTAGGAAAACAGACAAATTTACTGCCACAGGCTAACCAGATTGATTTTACTGACGATAAATTCATGACCAAATTTCATTGATGGTCAGTTTTGTGCAAGGGATTCTCCAGACACAAATGCTGAAAGTCCTTAATTTTATTTTAACTATTATTAATGGCTTATCAGAATCAATGGCATCGGCAAATATAACCCTTGGACGTGCCGTCAATCAATCGTGACCCAATTTTTTAAATCACGCCTACATATATTGAACTTGATTCTGTCAAGCAAAAATAAGCAGGCAATTAGCGGTCAATCAGCCAAAGTACTGGAAAGGAGAACTGAGGCATCTGCAGTCTCAAAACAGAGCCAAAAATTCGGCGTTTCAGAAACATCTTCATGACGCAGCTGCTAACTCTGCACATGAGGTCAGCAAAAGAGTTCTCAAGAGGATCCTGCATGAAACGAGAAGAAATAGTATACGAAAATAGAACAGATGTGAACGCCGAAACAAACGGAAAATAACTTTCTGCTCAATTACAGCCAAACCAGCCAGATCTCAAACAGGGTCTCTAGATAACGACCGTGGAGAGCAAGAAATAGACGACGCTGGAATGAGTGTTCTCCTAAATCAAATACATTTTTATGTTTATTTACGAAGCATAATTTGGATAGTATCAATCCTTGTGATATCACAGCGGAATGACGAATTGAAGCCCACAGCACCATAAAGTTTTTCCCTGCAGGTGTAATTAAATAAATAAATTGTGTGTCCCAAAATATCCCGGTCCTGGCCAAGTTCATCCCGGAAAACTGAAAGAGACTATGAATGAAATAACCGAACTTCACTTCAAATGTTTACCCAAAAATCTCCCACCAATAGCACTTGCTTCTCTCCAAACAACATTCACCTTGATCTAATTTTTTTTATAATGTCCCTCACGATGAAATGCTGGCTCACGGATAGGAGGTAGCGAGTTGTATTCAATAGAGCGTCTTCCCAATGGGCAATGTAACAAGCGGTGTGCCTCAAGGATCTGTGTTAGGTCCACTCTTCTTCATAATATTCAAACGATCTCGACAAAAGCGTGATCCCGAATGTTAGCAAATTCGCAGCCAACACAAACTAAGTTATAAATGGCAAACCGAACTTGAGTTTCAGCAGCTCAATTATACTGGTCACATTTGGCAATCAAAATTTAATGTCAATGTATGTGAAGTTACGCACGTGGGTCATCACAACGCCAATCTCAATATTTCATGTTCGAACAACAACTAATTCCCCTCACCGAAGAGAGAGATCTACGATTGACATAGTAGCAAGCCATGTCACGATGCGACTAAAAAAGCAAACACAATATTCCAGGTAATGTCATCCCGTACAGGAGCAGAAGCGGTCTCATTTAGTTGTACAATGCATTCGTACGAATGCATCTGGTGTTCTCACTCCAATTCTGGTACCCATGGCTTAGAAAATATGTTAATGATCTACAAATTCAGACACGAATTTAACCTTTATTCGCTGGAGAGTCGTCGAATTAGAGACATGATCGAAGTATAAGATTATGAATATTAAGGAAAGGGTCGACTGAATGACCCTTCTTACTCTAGATGTGAACAGAGTGACCACGAATAAAGGTTGTAAAATCATTGGAACGCGATACACTTTCGACATACTGCGTAACTCCTTCAGGTATAGACTGAGTCAAGTTGTAAACAGCAAAACAATGGACACGTTTACGAAACGATTAAACAAATTCTAACAAATCGCCTCTAATTAACTTTCGGATGAGACGTGTTTCAGAAACAGTACCTGGCATTAGTACCAGCATGTTGAATTAATAATTGGTGTCTGGCAATGACACGAGTACGGTTAAAACAGTGCCTGGCATTAACACTAGCACGGTTGAAATGGTACTCGGCATTGGTACCAGCTCGTTGCAACGAGGTGTTCACCATTGACACCGGCTACTGAAATTGAGGCAATCTCACTGGACATAAGGTAAGTTTCTTGTCAGGTTATACTTTGTGTTCCTTTGAGCTTCATCATTAAAGCTTGTTTGACAACAATCTTCGTCTTTTCTTGATTCTTTTCTACAGATACCACACAGATGCTTGATTCTTTACTACAGATACCACACAGATGCTTGATTCTTCACTACAGATACCACACAGATGCTTGATTCTTTACTACAGATACCACCATCATTCTCGATTATTTACTACAGATATCACACAGATCCATGATTTTTTACCACAGATACCACCATCTTTCTCGGTTCTTTACTACAGATACCACACAGATGAATGATATAATCTACGACGTTATACGTCAGAACTGACCTCCTTACTGTCAAAAGTCAACCTGCTGTAGGCCAAACAGCCTCTTGTTGTCTTCTAACACTTGTAAACACTATAAGCCGAAAGCAAGTGATGCACCAACGTCAGCGGTCGCTACAAGGCATCATTCCCTACTGCTTCCTTTCAAGATGTAATCAATCCTGAAAAAAATACACAAGAGACAGCTTTGATCAACACTCTTCCAGAAACAGCCCACTAAACGATATCCACCAAGCCAGAAGTGGCTTTAAACGGCTGGTTGGCTTCGACGCTACGTCCCATCAGCATGTGGTTACTTCCTTAGCTAAAGCACTATTTGGGCCAACGCTCCTACCTTCCTTGTTTCCCGTCTCTCTTCCCTTTACCCCCCAACGCACTTCCTTACAAGATAGGCTCTCTTTTCAGCGCCCAATCCTCTGGCCGGGGACTGTAAGCCGTTCTCATCCCCGGCTCACCAGCCTCCTTACCAGTTGCGTAAGCCTTTGTGCAAAATGTTCGCAGCGGCGCAGCACCAACCGGCTGCTGCTCCCTCCATTAAGTCCCGGGAGATATGGAGCCCTGTTTTGTGATGGTCTAACCAACGAAAAAAAAACAATAGGAAGATCATTTCGAATGGGTTTCGAGATATGAAAATTTGTTATTAGTCCATCAATATCTTAGTCAATGAACATGTAATCGAAATGTGCGTATAGGGCACATTTTTATAGTATTCTATGTACGACACGTTGATGAGGGCGATGTCCTTCTTATAACGGATATTAAGTAATAATCAATATTACTTAATAATGATCCAGACACATTCAATACAATAATTTAGTATTATACGATCTGCGTAAATATCATGGAAACGTGTCTTTGTGTATACCTAATCTTTTAGTTCAATTATTCAATCATTGTTCCTAAATTACAATGCTGGACATGGCCACTCTCTACTAAATACATCATTCTTTCAGGCAATCGGTCCCAAAGGATAAAACTGTCAAAGTTTGAGCGCAAAGCCGTCTTACCTCGCGATCGAGAAACCGTCCATCCTCACTGTGCCCAGAAAAGCCCTTGCTGGTCATCAGCACGTCTGTTTTACGCTTCGACTCTCACTTTACCCTGACATCTAAATGAATATTCAATTGCAGACCGCTACGTACGGGACGGCTCTACAATGCCCTGTCCTTTTATCAGGCTCGACTCATCTTAATGAAGCCTGGGCTGGACGAACTGGGCAATAGGACTTTGGGTCTCCTATTGGAATGAGGTGACGCCTTATGGGGCCCAGGTGAGGCCTTGTTGAGGTGTGGGTGGGGACATGGTGGGGCCTTGGTAAGGCCTTGGCGTGGCCTTGGTGGGGCTTGGTGCGGGCCTTGGTACAGGCCTAGGTGGGGCCATGGTCAAGCCTTGATGGGAAGTTGGTTGGCCCTTGGTAAAACCATTGGTGGGGCGTTGGTGGACCTTGGTGGGTTCTTGTTGAGGCCCATGTGGGTGTTTTGGATGCCTTGGTGGGACTTTGATTGATCGCTGGTGGAGCTTTGGTTGAGGCCTGGTGGTGCCGTGGTGGGGCCTTGTTGGGTGTTGATGAGGCGTTGAGGGGGGCGATGGTGGGATGTTGGTGAGGCGTAGGTGGGCCATTAGGGGGGTGGGGGGCGGTAGTTAGGCGTTGGGGGGTCGTTCGTGGGGAATTGGTGTGACATGGGGGGGCCTTTGGTAGAGGTAGAACACTGCATTACAAGTGTTTATAACTTTAAAAAGACAACAATAGGCCTTATGACCTCTATCACCACCTCTAATTTGTCGCTTCTCTAGCGGATAAAGGTTTAGTTCGCATAGTGTGGCTTCGTACGATTTATTGCCCACTAAAGGGATAAGTTTGGTGGCTCTACGTTAAACTTTATCTAATTTAACAACGTCTTTTCCAAGATATGGTGAGAAGAATTGTTCACATTTGTTGGATAGCACCAAGATATGGTGCGGTCCAACAAATGCATTGCAAAATTTACGGATACCGTGTCTGCTCTTGAACGAGATAGCGCGAGTTATCATCTAGTATTTTATTGCCTTTTTTTCTGCAGCATCGTAATACTGCTTGCTGCTTTTTAAGTCGTAACTATTGATGACACCTAGACCTCTCTCTTCGGTGATAGGAATTATTTTCTTTCCGGAGATTGGATATTCGTGCCTGGGGCTCTGATGAGCTATGATATTCGTGCCTGGGGCTCTGATGAGCTATGATATTCGTGCCTGGGGCTCTGATGAGCTATGATATTCGTGCCTGGGGCTCTGATGAGCTATGATATTCATGCCTGGGGCTCTGATGAGCTATGATATTCGTGCCTGGGGCTCTGATGAGCTACGTGCATACCTTTACATTTGTCGACAATGAATTTCATTTGCCACTTTTCTGGCGAATCAACATTTTTGTTCAAGTCTAATTGAATCTGCTGACACTCAAGCGCCATTTGTTATTTTCCTCCTAACTTAGCATCGTCTGCCAACTTGATTATGTTCGAAAATGCGCTTATATCGAGGTCGAGGCTTTGGTGGGGATTTGGTTGGGCTTTGGTGAGGCCTTCGTAGGGCCTTGGTGGGTATTCAGTGGGGCAATGTTGGGTTGGGGCCTCGGTAGGACTTTAGTGGGGTCATGGTGGAACCTTGGTGGGCCCTCGGCTTAGGCTTGGTGAGGCCTTGGTGGGGTCTTGGTGGAGCATTGGTGTGGTCTTGGTGGAGCCTCTGGTAGGACCATGGTCGGGACTTGGTGAGGTCTTGGTGGGGCATGGGTGGGACAATTGTAAACCACGTGGGTCTTTGCATACGGCATCGTGGATTCACTAGTACGTGTGTTTCGCTCTTCCTAGAGACAATGTGGGTTTCAGAATTGATAGCTTTCTTGTGGCCAATAAATAGAGATACAACACGAATCTGTTCCCTGATAAACGATATGGTCGTCTACCTCGCCCTGAGTGCAACGTAACGAACAACATACCCGCGGCTAAACATGAAATCGTACATGTAAAGGAATTATTGCAATGATGACAATCCAATGGTTAGCATAACCTTCTTGCATAGGAACGCCATTGTTGAAAATAAGGACGACGCTGTAACCATGCCGGTCACTGTGTGTACGTATCGTACAATCTTTGTAATTATGAAGAAGTTCTGCAGTTTAACTGGGGCTAATTAATCTTTATGGTATTTTATCTGAAGAACTTATCACTGAGTGGTTAATGATCAATTAATTTTGGTTCAATTTATAACACAGAAATCGGTTTGAGTGAATGTATTTCGCAGCCGGATGAAAATGCGGTAAATGAATATATTTTTTCATTACATTGTCCTAGTTCCACTAAGAAGAGTTGGACGAGTTACTCTGAGTATGTAACTAGATACAGTATCATGCTGGTGACGAACCGCGGCAAGGTCAGGAAATAGGAGAGAGGGAAGGGTGGGGGAGTGTACACGTTTCCTCAGTAGGAGAGAGGGCTGGGTGTGAGGTGTATACGTTTTCTCAAATAGAAGGGAGAGAGGGAGGGGTGAGAGGGTGTATACGTTTCCTTAATATGAGAGGGAGGAGTGAGGGGTTGTATAACTTCCCTAAATAGGAGAGAGGGAGGGGTGAGGGATGTAAACGTTTCCTCAATAGGAGAGAGGAAAGGGTGAGAGGGTGTATACGTTTCCTTGATAAGAGAAGGAGGGGTGAGGGGTATATACGTTTCCTCAATAGGAGGGAGAGAGGGAGGGGTGAGAGGGTGCATATGTTTCCCCAAAAGGAGAAAGAGAGGGGTGAGAGGGTGAATACGTTTCCTTAATAGGAGAGGGAGGGGTGAGGGGGTGTACAGGTTTCCATAATAGGAGATGGAGGGGTGGGGGGTGGATACGCTCCCTTAATAGGAGAGGTGCGGGGATAAATAAGTTTCCTCAGTGCCCTCTTCCATGGCAGTTTATTCGGTGACTAGACGAGCGATGAGAGCAGGCTTGCCATCACACCCTTGTACCAGGAACCCTTGTACCAGGAACCCTTGTACCAGGAACCCTTGTACCAGGAACCCTTGTACCAGGAACCCTTGTACCAGGAACTCTTGTACCAGGCACCCTTGTACCAGGAACCTTCACCTATTGAGTCGTTACGGACGCCATTGATGATGAGTTCATCGCTATAGGCAATAGTGTGTATCTTACAGGATGTTCAAAACTGTTAACCCAACGAGCGTGCGGGTTAATATGTTAACCTCGAAAAAAACAAAAAAACAAAACAGACTTCTTGTATCAATTATTTTAGGAAAAGCTCTGTTCAAAGGGTTGTATCTATTGATGCGTTTCATTTCATTCACCGTCGAAACCTGGTATGCCGCAATGGTGTTACCATAGTATGCCTCAACGGTGTCACCATAGTACACCGTAATGGTGTCACCATGGTACGCCGTAATGGTGTCACCATAGTACACCGCAATGGGTTCACCATGGTACGCGCAATGGTGTCATCATAGTTCACTGCAATAGTGTCACCATAGTACACACCGTAATAGTGTCAGCATAGTGAACCGCTGTGGTGTCACCATAGAACACCTCAATTGTGTCCCCATAGTAAGCCGCAATGGTGTTACCATGGTGCCCCGCAATGGTGTCACCACGTGTATGCCGCAATGGTGCCACCAAATACACATATTCACCTAGTCACAGCAGAATGTATTTCCTCAACGAATAAATATATCATAAATAAACCTCAACGCAGAAATGTTGAAGTATATAGCATAAATCCGGCTGCGTGTAGGGTTTTCCGGTGGAACAACAGAGTCCCTCTGCAGTCTGCCTGGGAGCCACGTTCAGACAACATAAATACAGCTCCAGACCAGCTTGGGCTTCATCCTTCACATTTGGTGGCAGTCTGTAAATCACAATCAGCAGGAGCCACCTCCTCGCCGCTCTCAGAATTTCGACCAAATCCCTGCAAGTGTTGGAGCTGGTGCGGTTCAGGCAAGAATCTGAATGGAAAACTTTGTCCGCTAGAGGACGCGAGGAGCGCTTCTCTTGTTGACCTCAGCGAGCTTCTGTTGCGCATCTTAGAAACTGTTTAATGAGGAAACCTTGTTAAATGCAGCCTTTCTTTGTGGGTGTGTGTTTGTAGAATTACACAAACCAAGAGAAATTTCACAAGGAATCTCTACATAAGTAAAATACAATTCACCACAAGAGCTAAAATGCGCGCGAAGATCAGTAGCCCTTCTTCACGTTAATCTTAATCAAAAACCCTTTTGTGATGTGCTATTTCTCTTCAGAAAGCTTTCGTGTTGCCAGAAAACTCTTTTCTTCTCACTCAAAGCTGAGTCACAAATAAAAAGGAGTAATAAGGTCATCAGGAGAAGAAAGGCGTCCATACATAAGCTGGGAATTTCTGGTCTGACAATAAATAGTTCAAGAGCCGCAGGATTATCGCGTACTTTGTTCCGCTAATCAGGTCATTTGGACGGGGGAAAAGGGCGGCCCCTCCATCATGGGGCGATGGAGCATCTGAGGGGGACGGGGAAAAGGGCGGTCCCTCTATCATGGGGCGATGGAGCATCTGAGGGGGACGGAGAAAAAGGTGGCTCTTCTGTCTTAGGGCGAGGGAACATCTGAGAGGGACGGAGAAAAGGGCGGCCCCTCGGTCATAGGGCAAGGGAACATCAGAGGGGATGGAGAAAATGGCGGCCCTCCCGTCATAGGTCGAGGGAACATCTGAGGGGGACGGGGAAAATGTTCGTCCTTCTGTCATAGGGCGAGGGAACATCTGAGGAGGACAGAGAAATGCACGGCCCCTCTGTCATAAGGCGAGGAAACATCTGAAGGGGAAAGAGAAAAGGGCGGCTCCTCTGTCATAGGGTGAGGGAACATCTGAGGGGGACGGAGAGAAAAGCGGCTCCTCTGTCATAGGGCGAGGGAACATCTGAGGGGATGGGGAAAAAGACGGCCCTTCAGTCATAGGGCGATGGAACATCTGAGGGGACAGGGAAAAAGGGCGGTCCCTCTGTCATGTGGCAAGGGAACATCAGAGAAGGACTGAGAAAAGGGCGGCTCTCCCGTCATAGGGCGAGCGAGGGAACATCTGAGCGGACGGGGTAAAGGGCCGCCCTTCTGTCATAGGGCGAGGGAACATCTGAGGGGGACATATAAAAGGACGGCCTTTCTGTCATAAGGCGAGGGAACATCTGGGGAGGAAAAAAAAGGGCGGTCCCTCTGTCATAGGGCAAGGAACATCTAAGGGAGACGGAGAGAAGGGCAGTCCCTCTGTCATAGGGCAAGAGAACATTTGTGGGGGAAAGAGAAAAGGGCGGCCTCTCTGTCATAGGGCGAGGGAACATCTGCGGGGACGTAGAGAAGTGCGGCCCCTCTGACATATGGCGAGGGAACATCTGAGGAGACGGGGAAAAAAGCGGTACCTCTGTCATAGGAAGAGAAAACATCTAAGGGGGACAGGGTCAGAAGGGGGAGAGGGCAAATCTAAAAGGAGCGAAATACAGACAAGTAGAGATTTTTGTCACTACTGTCGTAGGCTCGAGAGAGGGCACACGCAGAGAGTGGTGAGGGGAGATGACGAGGGGTTGTTACACATTTCCTGCCGTAGTAGGAAATTATACTGACACCAAACCGATATATTTGTCTTTAAGTCTTTGTTTACCAAGGATGTCCATAGCTACATAACCGACAGCATCGCTACAGATTATTATCCGTTACATTTTAGGCCTCATTCATAACTTTTTCTCCCGATTTCACTCTTGGACATCGTAGATTCGTTTTGAGGCTTCTAAGTCCCTCCTGTATTATCAGGCTTCATTCATAAGGAAGCATCTTTATTTACTGCATTCGGTATCCTCTGCCGCATCAATCATCACAGATCATGCAGATGACCCGTCATTCAAGAAGCGACAAAATACATTCCACATTCTCTGCAGAAATACTACCCCCACTATAGGCAATACCACCCTCACTGCAAATATTGCCACCCCCCTTGAAGACAGCACCACCCCCACTGCAGACACTTTTCCTCCTGCAGACAATACCCCCTTCACTGGAGACGATGCCATACCCACTACAGATAAAAGCATCCCCACTACAGACCCCCCCCTCCTCGTGAAGACAATAACATCCTCACTGGAGACAATCCCACCACCTCTGCAGACAATACCACCTCCACTGGAAACTATGCCACCCCCAAACAGACAGATCAAACCTCCAATAATTGTTTCCTTTGCGTGCCTGTGGTCCCTGGCCCCGCTATGCCCCCCTGCATTAATAATCCTAGCAACGTGGACTTTGAGCCCCGATGCATCTCTCTTCACGGAGCTCGACCGACCCACCGGTGGTACGGATCCCAATTTGCTTCTTTGATGTGGACTACGCGGTGTCTGAAGCCATCAACGTCCTGATGGATCACTCACGCAAGGATTGAGGGGGTGGGGTGAGGAACTGGAGCAGGGGGAGCAATATTTGTTATTAAGGGTATTGCTTGCCGATGCATTCGATGGTGTTCTTACTGAAATGTCCTGAAAAGATATCACCAAGATTAAATGAGATTGTAAATGTAGTGGACTATCCTCAATGATTCTGTCGGCAGCAATGAAAGCGCTCCATTGACTGATCCTTGCATAAACCGACGTGGAATACAGTAATGTAACTCGTCTCGGGGTCACTAAGCAAATTTTAGGGACTTCCTGGATCATAATGAGTTTTGTAAACATGATTGTGCTTTTTTACATCAAGGCTCTTGTTCATGTGGGTAATTTTACTCAATGGGGGTTAGAATGGGCATCTATAAGTTTTGCACGGCTTAGTAAACTTTTGCATTATGTGGCTCAATTCTTATGTCTTCTGGAGGAGATGGAATTCTGCAAGTGACAGATCGCAGTTTAGATGTGGTTTCAACCAGTGACAGATCGCAGTTTAGATGTGGTTGCAACCAGTGACAGATCGCAGTATAGATGTGGTTGCAACCAGTGACAGATCGCAGTATAGATGTGGTTGCAACCAGTGACAGATCGCAGTATAGATGTGGTTGCAACCAGTGACAGGCCGCAGCAAAAATATGGTCAATTTTGAAACGGTGAAGATAATTGAATTTCAAGTCGAAAAGTTGTATCAAACAAAGTGTTAGTAACTTCACGCTGGACGATCTTATCATGTCTCTTGAGGTTAAAAGTATTTCACGCAGCCACGTTAAATCTGATAATTAAACAACCAGTAATTAGGACGATGAGAACACAATGACACGTGTTCTCACCGTCCTTATCTTGAGCCCTAATAGTCTACAATCGTTCTTTGTTTGGACTAGTCAGGCAGCCCTCACCGCACGGTTAGATTAGTCATGCAGCCCTCACCGCACGGTTAAATTAGTCAGGCAGCCCTCACCGTACGGTTGGATTAGTCAGTCAGCCCTCACCGTACGGTTGGACTAGTCAGGCAGCCCTCACCGTACGGTTGGACTAGTCAGGCTGCCCTCACCGTACGGTTGGATTAGTCAGTCAGCCCTCACCGTACGGTTGGACTAGTCAGGCAGCCCTCACCGTACGGTTGGATTAGTCAGTCAGCCCTCACCGTGCGGTTGGACTAGTCATGCAGCCCTCACCGTACGGTTGGATTAGTCAGGCAGCCCTCACCGTACGGTTAGATTAGTCAGGCAGCCCTCACCGTACGATAAACTAGAGGAGATGCTGTATTAGACAGTATCCGTCAAAAATGGTCTCAGCAGCGTCGAACGAGGGTTCTTGTTATCTCCCGGCCATCGTCGAACGAGGGCGGAAAGACTTAGAGATTTCGGAGTTATTCTGGCATGACCAGCCTTCCGTGAAATGACTTCAGATAATGCCCTTCGGAACCGCGGCTGTGACGGTCGCCTTCAGTGGGAAGGAAGAGGGAGACAAAACGTCGGATGATCGAGAACACGAAGGTGATCGAGAACAGCAAAATGATCGAGAAATCGACGAGATCAAGAATAGCGACGGAATTAAAAACATCGACGTGTTCATGAGTGTTTACAAATGCTTAGAAATGTTTTCAATTGTTTACAAGTGCTTACAAGTGCTTACAAGTGTAAGAAGACAACAACAGGTCTATTGGCTCAAACTGGGTTGCCTTATGATGGCAAGACGATTAGATCAGATGTAGAACGTCTAAGAGCGTTCCATGTGCTATTCTTCATACATTAAGAAAGAGAACGGCTTAGTTATCTAATGGCGATTCATGTAGAATTTATCAAGCTGTGACATGAAGATTTCGATTGTATTGCTGTTTACAACCTCCGCTGGAAGTTTGTTCTATTCTTCGACAACTCTATACGTGAAGAAATTGCGCGTGATGTCGAGTGAGGAACGTTTCCCAACGATTTTGTGTCCATTGTTCCTAGTCACTCCGCTTGTATCTAGAGTGAAAAGGCTCGTTCGCTCGATGTTTTAATTGCCCTTCATGATCTTTCATGCTTCTATAATGTCGCCTCTGTGTCGACGCTTCTCTAGGGAATAAAGGTTGAGTTCACGTAGCCTGTCTTCGTTGAATTTTTTGCGCAGCGAAGGGATAAGTTTGGTAGCTCTACGTTGAACCTCCTCTAATTTAATAATGTCTTTATTATGATATGGAGAACAGAATTTAACGGAATGCTCGTGATGCGGTCTATCAAATTGTTCGTATAACTTAAGAATACTGTGCTTGTTGTCGTAAGAGATAGTGCGGGTTATCATACCTAGCATTTTGTTGCTTTTTTTGCCAGCATCGTTACATTGCTTGCCTTTTTAAGTCGTTAGTAACGATGGTACTTAAATCTCTCTCTCTTCGGTGACGGGAATCAGTTTCTTTCCAGACATTGAATATTCGTGCATGAGGTTATGAGGTCCTTTGTGCATAACTTTACATTTGTGTGTGATCAAAAATTAATTACGAGGTGACGAAACAGCAAAGTGATCGAGAACACCGACGTGATTGAGAACAACCACGTGATCGAAAATCTCGAGGGGACGAGAACAGTAACGTGATCAAGAACACCGGCGTGATCATGAATACCGAGGTGACGATAACAGTAAAGCGATCGAGAACACCGACGTGATCGAGAACATCGACGTCATCGAGAACACCGACGTGATCGAAAACGCCGACTAGAAAACATCGATGTGATCGAAAACACCGATGATCGAAAACATAGACGTGAAACTCAAAAAAAAAAAGACAAGTAAGCGAGTGTAGAAAAATGTAAGAATAAGTATGAATTTGTAAGCATTTGTATGAAAATGATAGAAAATTTGTAAAATAACAGCAAATGTTCGATAATGTTAGGAAATGAATGAAAATGTATGAAAATGTAATAAAATATATGCAGGAGGAAAATGTAAAAAAAAGGGAGAAATTGCAAGAAAATGTAAGAAAATGTAAGAAAATAAATGGAAATGTAAGAAAATGTAAGAAGATGTATGAAAATATTGGGAAGTGTAAGAAAATAAGAATATGCATGGGAATATAAGAATGAATAGGAATTTGTAAGATATGTAAGAAAAAGTAAGCAAATGTTAAAAACATGAAAATGTAAGTAAATGTATGAAAATGTCAAAAATGTAGGAAAACGTAGGGAATATAATGTGTAGTAGGAAATGCAAGAAAATGCATTGAGATTAGAAAAGATTAGAAAATGTTAGAAATTGTAAGAAAATTTAAGAAAACGTAACGAGAAGTAAGAAAATGAAAGAAAAATTACGAACAGATAAAAAAAAAGTATGAAAATGTAAGAAAAAGTAAAAAAAGAACTGAATTTTACGAAATTGTATGTAACCGTATGAAATGTACGAGAAGTAAATAAGTTAGATAGTGTCAGAAATATGTGAAAATGGATCAAAATTTGAGAGAATTTAAGTAATTGTATTTAAATGTAAGAAATTGTGAAAAACATACGAAAAAGTGATAATATGTAAAAAATGTAAATAAATGGGAAAATAGTAGGAAATGTACGAAGTCAGAAAAATTTAGAAGTCAGATAACGTTGGGAAATTAATGAAAATGTTAGAAAACGTAGGATATGGTAAGGAAATGATAGAATATGTATTTTAATAAAGGGAAATAAATAAATGAAAACAAATGAATTAAAATGAATGAAAATAAAAGAAATTTAAGAAACTATATGGAAATATTTGAAAATGTATGAAGGAGTAAGAAAAGGTGAGAAGTTGTAACAGAAGTCGGAAGATTAAGAAATTGCAAGAAAATGAAATAAATTGTTAAGAGATCTAAGAAAAATTGAGAAATGTAAGAAAATGTATTTCTTTATAAGAAAATAACAAATAGGATGAGGATATATAAGCAATTTTGACAACATGTAAGATAATGCTAGAAAATGCATAAAAACTTAGGAAAATATAGGAAAATGTAAAAAATATGAACTAAAATGGAAGAAAATATAAGAAAATTTAAGAAAATTTGAGAAAATGTAAGAAAATGTACGAAAATGTATATAGCTATATGTGAATAATTGTAGAAGATTTAGGGAATAGAATAAAATGGAGGAACATACAAAAAAAAATACGAATAAATAAAATGAATTACAACTAAATAAAATAGTTGAATATGAAATAGAACGTACGAAAATATAAGAAATGAGAGACAAGGCAAGAATATGTGAGAAAATGCAAGAAATCATAAGAAAGTGCATGAAAATGTAAGAAAACGTAGAAAAATGTATGTTAGAAAATGTTAGAAAATGAATCAAAATATAAGAAAATTTAAGGAGAAGCAAATTATATAAGAAAATGTGAGGAATTGTAAGGAAATGTGAGAAAATGTAGGGAAGTGTAAGAAAATGTTGAAAAAATTATTTAAATGGAGGAAATGAAAAATATGGAGGAAAATGAATGAAAATTCAAGAAAAAAAATGGATATGCATGGAAATACGAATTAGTAAGCAAGTGTAAGAAGATATGAAAACATGTTTGAAAATTAAGCAAATGAAAGCAAATGAAATAGATTGTGAGAGAATGTAGGAAAATGGGGGAAAATGTTTCAAACAAATTGTTAGGAAACTAAAGAAAATCTAAGAAATAGTAAGAAAATCTAAGAAGATGTATGAAAATGTATGTAAATGTATGGAAATGTATGTAAATGTATTAAAATATGAGAGAATGAAATAAGATTTCGGAACAAAAAATAAAATTAAACGTATGAGTGCAAATTAAACAAAATGTAATAGAACAAAAAATGTGAGGAACTTGCAATAAAAAAATTGAATATGAAATATGACTGAAAAAATCAAAGAGAATGAGAAACAAATTAAGAAAATGAGAGGAAATGTAAGAAACCGTAAGAATGCGCAAGAAAAGGCTGAAAAATGTCAGATGACGTATGAAATGTAAGAATATAAAAGAAAATGGAACAAATGAAAAAAAATAAGAAAAGGAAAAGGAAAGAAAATGGAAGAAAATATACGGATACATAGAAAAATGTAAGAAATTGCAGGAACATGTAATAGAATGTAAGAAAATGTAAAAAAAAAGACATTGGAAGATTTATATGACAGAAATTGTGAGATACAGTAAGAAAATGTAAAGAAATGTAAGATTCTCTAAGAAGATGTAAAAATATGTGAGAAAATATATGAAAACGTAAGATATTGTATAAAAATGTTTGAAAATGAAGGGAATGTAGGAAATGTGATAAAAATGAATGTAAATGTTAGAAAACTGAAGGAATAGTAAAAAAATTAGGAAAGTGAAAACAAGTTTTTAAATGCATGAAAATGAAAGGAAATAAAACAAATTATAGGGGAATGTAAGTAAATGTACGAAGGAGTTAAAAATACAAGAAGATATGTAAGAAAAAATATGACCATGCATGCAGATTTTCCAAAAGAAAATGTAAGAAAATGTAAGAAAACGGAAGAAAATGTAAGAAAATATAAGAAAATGTCAGAAATGGTCAGAAAATGTGAGAAAAGTTAAGAAATGCTAGAAAATGAAAGAACATGTAGAAGAGGGTAAGAAATTGTATGAAAATGTTAGAAAATGTAAGAAAATGTACGAAAATGTACGATAGCGTAAGAAAATGTAAAAAATAAAAATTTATGCAAATGTGAGATATGTGAGAACATTCAAGAAACGGAAATAAATGTGTGATATTGTAAGAATCTGCAAGATATTGTAATAAAATGGTAGAAATGTGAGAAAATTGAAGAAATTGTATGAAAATACATGAAAATGTAGGCAAATGAATGTAAATAGTTGCAAATGTAAGAAAAATGTTGGGGAATGTACGAGAAAGTATAAGAATATGAGAAAACGTAAATTAATTAAGAAAATATTAGAAAAGATAAGAGAAAGTAAGTGAAGGTAAGAAATGGTAAGGAAATATAAGAAAACCTAAGAAAACAAACGAAAATGTGAGAAAATGTAAGCAAATGTTAGTAAGTGAAAAAATGTGTAGGAAAATGTTAGAAAATGTAAGAAGAAGTAATAAAATGTGAGAACATGTATGAAAATGAAAGAAAATGTAGGAAAACGAATGAAATGTAGGAAAATGTAAGATGTATGTATGTATAGACATGCGGTCATTTCCCCCTAATAGGAGGGTGGCTAAGTTAGACTGACAGAGAGGGGAAGGCGCCAGTGGTTAGCGTAGATGAGGATTAGGTAAGAAAAAGAAAAAGATGTAAGAAAATATATGTATATGAAAGAAATAATAAGAAAATGATAAAAAGTGTAAGAAACGTAAGAAAATGTAAGAAAATGTCTGTAAATGATAGAAATATATAGGAAATGTAAGACTACGTACAAAATGTATTTGAATGGAAGAAAATGTGAGAAAATTGAATAAACTATATGAAAATTTAATAAAATGTACGAAAGAGTAAGAGAATGTGCGAAGATGTAATCAAATATTTGAATATATATGAATATGTAAAAAGATGAAAGAAAATGGGGAAAAAGTAGGAAAAATGTTAGAAAACGCATGCAAATGTACTAAAAAATACTGTATTAAAAACGTTCAAACGTAAAAAATGAAAGTAAACTTAAGAAAACGTGTAAATGTAAGTACTTGTACGAAAAACGAGAGAACATGTAAGCAAGTGAAGGAAAAATTACGATATTTTATGAATCTGTAAGAAAATGCAATAACATATATGAAATGTGTGAAAATCTAAGTAAACGTAAGATGCAAGAAAATGCATGAAAACATTTGACAATTTTAGAAAATGTAGAAAAATATAAGCAAATGCATGAAAATGTATGTCATTTTAGAAAATGTTAGAAAATCTGTGAAAATGTAAGAAAATGTAAGCAAACCAAAATGTAAGCAAATGTAAGCAAATGAATGCAATTGTTAGCAAGTATTTTTTTCTTTAGAAAAATGAAAAAATGAAAATGTGTGAAATTGGTAGATGTACGAAATGAAAAAATCTTCTGGATAATGAAATAATAATTGAGAAATTTGAGAAAATGTATGAAAATGTACGAAAATGTAAGGAAATATAAGAAAAAGAAGGACAATGTGAGAAGTCTATGAAAAGGTATGAAAATGTAAGAATATTAAAGAAATAATAAAAAAAGATAAGAAAATGTTAAAAAATGTATTTATATGGAAGAAAATGATAGAAAATAAACGAATTATAGGGAAATGTAAGAAAATGTACAAAAGAGTATGAACAGGTAAGAAGATGTAAGAAAATGCAAGAATATGTATGAATATGTAAGAAAATGTTAGAATATATGAGAAAATGTGAGAGAAGTAAGGAAAATCTTAGAAAATGTAAATAATGTTAAACAATGTTAGAAAATGTTAGAAAATGAAAAAAAATGTAAAGAAAATATCAAAAAATCAGAAATTGTGAATATGTAAGAAATGGAAGAACACGTAGAAAACGTAAAGAAAATGTAAGATAATGTAAGCATCTGTAAGAAAATGTAACGAAATGAAAGAAATGTGAGAAATGTAAGGAATGAGAGAAATGTAAGAAAATGTATGAGAATGTGAGAAAATTAATGAAAATATTTGACAATGTAGTAAAATAAATGGTAGAAAAAGGTATGAAAAGGTAATAAACTGTAAAAAAATGCAATAAAATGTAAGAAAATGTAAGATAATCTATGAAAATTTACAAGAAAGGAAATTAAAGGAAATGTGAGAACATGTAAAGAAATAAAAACAATTAAGAAAAAGAAAAGAATTGAATATAAATGAAAGAAGATGAAAGAAATTTAAACAAACTTTACGAAAATGTAAGAAAATGTACAAAAGAGTATGAGCAGGTAAGAAGATGTAAGAAAATGTAAGAATATGTAAGAATAAGTAAGAAAATGTTAGAAAATAGGATAAACGAAAGAAAAATGTTAGAAAATGTATAAAAATTTAAGAAAATTTAAGGATATATATTAAGTTATAAGAAAATGCGGAAAAGTAAGTAAATGTAAGAAAATAGGCGAACATGTAAGATAATGAAAGCCGATGTAAGAAAATGCATGAAAATATTTAACAATTTTAGAAAATGTAGAAAAAAATACAAGAAAATGTATGAAACCGTAAGTAAATGTAAAAACTTATGCTTCTCTATGAAATGGTAAGAAAAGGTAAGAAAAGGTAAAAAAAATTAAGAAACTGGATGAAGAACAAACGGAAATGTAAGCAACAGTTAGCTATGGAAAAAACTGTAAGAAAATGTGCAAAACTATAAAAATCTAAGAAACTTGAAAATGTAAGTAAATGCAAGAATCTGCAGGGAAATAATAAAATGTTAGAAATGTGACGGAAATGTAAAAAATGTAAGAAACTGCATGAAAATGTATGTAATCGTGAGAAAAGGTAGGACATTGTAAGAAATGTAAGAAGATGACTAAAAATGTAAGAAAATTAAAGCAATAGTAAGAAATGTAAGAAACTCTAAGAAAATGTAGTTAAATTAAAGAAAATAAATTACTTTAATGCATTGTAGGAAAAATGTGCGAGAGTAGGAAAAGATGAGATGTGAGAAAATGTTAAAATATGTATGAAAATGAAAGAAAATGTAAGAAAGCGTGAGAAAATATGAGATAAGCAATTAAAATGTTAGAAAATGTTGGAAAATGCTATTTTTTTTAGAATATATTATAAAAGGTATGTAAATGTAAAAAAAAATGTAAAAAAAACTGATAATGTTAAGATGTAAGTATATGTAGGAAATTGAGATATCATATAAGGAACGGAAAGAAATGTAAGTTATTTTAAGAATCAGGAAGAAATTGTAATAAAATGTAGGGAATGTGAGAAAATGTAAGAAAATGTATGTATATATAAGAAAATGCATGAAAATATTTGACATTGTTAGAAAATATAAGAAAGTTTATAAAAATCTAAAAATTTGTCATAAATGTATGAAAAGGTGAGTATAAGTAAGAAAATGTAGAAAAATGTAAGAAAATATATGAAAATTCAAGAAAAGGTAAGGAAAGATAAGGAAATATGAAAAAAATGTAAGAAAATAAACGAAAATGTAAGCGAATGTAAGCAAATGTTAGAAAGTGGAAAAATGTAAGAAATATAATAAAATGTAAGAAAATCTAAGAAAATCTAAGAAAATTTTAATCTAAGAAAAGGCAGAAATGTAAGAAAATGTGAGAATCTGTAGGAAGAGGTAATAAAATGTAAGAAATGTGAGAAAGCGTAAGTAAATGTATGAGAACATGAAAATGTAAGAAAATGTAGGAATAAGTAAGAAAATGAAGGAATATGCATGAAAACTAAAGATATCGTAAGAAAATGTACGAAACTCTAAGAAAATGTATTCAAATGAAAGAAAGAAAAATAAATTGAAACACACTATAAGGAAATCTAACAAAATATACGAAAGAGTTAGAGCAGGTACGAAGATGTAAGAAAATGTAAAATGATGTATCAATGCTTCAGAAAATGTACAAAATGTAAGAAACGTAAATCAGAAGTTAGAAACAGTTAGAAAATATATGAAAATGTAAGAATATGTAGGGAAGTGTAAAAAACTGAAAGAAAACATAAGAAAATGTGGAAATAAAAGTAGAAGTAAGAAACAGAAGAACATGTGAGAAATTGGTAAGATAATGTATGAATCTGTAAGAAAATGTAATGAAATGTAAGAAATGTGAGGAAATGTGAGAAAATTTATGAAAACGTAGGAAATGTGAGAAAATTTATGAAAACGTAGGAAAATGCATCAAAATATCTGACAATAGAGGAAAGAGTAAGAAAATGTAAAAAAATGTTAGAAATTTAAAGAAAATGGTAGAAATCTCAGAAAATGTCAAAAATTGTAAGAAAAATTAAGAAGAGCTAAGAAATGTAAGAAAATGTAAAAATATTAAATAAAATTAAAGAACATAAACTGAAATTAAATATATTATTTTCAAATGCAATAAAATCTGAAGATTCAAATCTACCTGCCATTAAGGCCAAATGAGTGAGCATCGTCTAACCTGAGAGTGATTGTTTGTTACGCATCAGTGCCAAATGTTGTTCGGATTGGACTGTATTGCTTCACGCGGCGGTGTCAAACAACCAAACTATGATAAGTCCCTTCCCAAAAGCTAGCAACTCTCGAAAAAAACATCCTTCTCGATCGCAAGATCAGGAGGCGGACGACTGGAACGTTCGGCAAGGTCTGATGCGAATGATGTGGCATCGGATGATGCCACATCATTCGATGTGGTAGAAGGTAATGGAAGCGGGTAATTGTATTGCTGGCAACGAAGAGCAAAGTTAGCAGGTACAGTCGCTAGCAAATGATCGTTGATCTTGAAAGTAATGAATAATCAGAGTTGGCATCGTTACCTTTATTTCGTTGCTAGTTTTGGTAAGCACATTATCGCCCGAGTGAATGGAGTCGCATTCTACTTGTTGGAGGAAATGAGAGTAGCGCCGTCTGGTGACAGAGTTAGTATGCCTTAAAAGAGTTAGTATGCCTTAAAATCTATATCATTACATCTGTAACTAGATGGAATGGGAAGGGCAAAAATCATGACATTGAAATAACTCATGGCTCGTGATGTGAATAAATTAAAACACAAATGGCGAGGAATAGTAAAGGCCTCTTGGTGTCAGAGCGAAATATCTGACAGGAAGAAACTAAAATACCTTAGTCACAGAATAAAACAAACTTGAATAGTCAAGAAATACTATTAAAATGGAAAAAAATATTCCGTTTTGAGCCTGACATCTTCGTATAAAATGAAACTTCACAGGCGTTCTATAAAATCTAACAAATGTTGGGGTTTTGATAAATCGATGTTTATTATATAGAACAAACTATCGAGACAACAACATGCTGCAATCAGGATGCATCTAAACGATGACTATTATTGTTTGAAAGAGCCAAGGTACCATCGATTGAACGGCTTTTGAGGCTGCAAGAATGTTGGGTCCCCTCAGATACCAGCCTCTAAATACTGTACTTCAAGGGTGAGTTTTAAGCACTGCCTTTGTAGTATAAAGAAGGCTATATCTTTATCTCGCCCCAGTCGACCTAATGGAGGGTAGTGCGTGCAATCTGCTCATCTCAGGTGGAACGTATGGCCTCAGCGAAACCCGTAATTTACAGGATCGTTAGAAAGTGTTTTGCGGCTTGAAAACACGGTATCGTACTGCACCGCCCTCTAGTGGCAACGCAGAACACACGGTATTGCACTACACCGCCCTCTTGTGGCAACGCAGAACACACGGTATTGCACTACACCGCCCTCTTGTGGCAACGCAGAACACACGGTATCGCACTGCACCGCCCTCTTGTGGCAACGCAGAACACACGGTATCGCACTGCACCGCCCTCTAGTGGCAACGCAGTACACACGGTATTGCACTACACCGCCCTCTTGTGGCAACGCAGAACACACGGTATCGCATTGCACCACCCTCTAGTGGCAACGCAGAACACACGGTATTGCACTACACCGCCCTCTTATGGCAACGCAGAACACACGGTAGCGCACTGCACCGCCCTCTAGTGGCAACGCAGAACACACGGTATTGCACTACACCGCCCTCTTGTGGTAACACAGAACACACGGTATCGCACTGCACCGCCCTCTAGTGGCAACGCAGAACACACGGTATCGCACTGCACCGCCCTCTAGTGGCAACGCAGAACACACGGTATTACACTACACCGCCCTCTTGTGGCAACACAGAACACACGGTATCGCACTGCACCACCCTCTAGTGGCAACGCAGAACACACGGCATTGCACTACACCGCCCTTTTGTGGCAACGCAGAACACACGGTATCGTACTGCCTCGTGGCGGTGAAGAACACACGGTGTCGCACTGTTGCGCCCTCTTCTGGCGGATAAGAACCCGCGGTATCGCATTGTAGCTCTCCCATGTTGCAGTGAAAAACACACGGTATTCAACCACAGCACCCTCTCTCGTGGCGGTAAATAACGACGTACTCTCGTAAAGGTAAGGAACACACGTTATTGCAATGCAGTGCCCTCTCGTAACGGTGAAGAACACACGGTATTTCACTGCAGCACCCTCTCGTGGCGGTGGAGAACAGCGCCCACTCTGGACGGTTTAGAAGCAAAGCATCACTCCGCAGCTCTTGCAATAATAGGGACGCTGATGCAGAGAAAATAACCCCTTCTTGCACTCCTTTATCCAGAAGATAGAGTGAAGAGTTTCTTCGCTAAACAGCAACATGCCCTGACTGAGGTGCTGCCCGCCACCCTGACTGAGGTGCTGCACACCACCCTGACTGAGGTGCTGCCCGCCACCCTGACTGAGGTGCTGCCCGCCACCCCGACTGAGGTGCTGCCCGCTACCTTGACTGAGGTGCTGGGCACCGCCCTGACTGAGGTGCTGCCCGCCACCCTGACTGAGGTGCTGCACACCACCCTGACTGAGGTGCTGCCCGCCATCCTGACTGAGGTGCTGCATGCCACCCTGACTGAGGTGCTGCACGCCGCCATGACTGAGTTGCTGCATGTCGCTATGACTGAGGTGCTGCATGCCGTCCTGACTGAGGTGCTGCATGCCACCATGACTGAGGTGCTGCTGCAAGCTGTATGCTTGGACATGCTAATATTAGCATAGTTGGAGTTAATAGATTTTGAATTCAGTCTAAATACATTATTTTCTGACAGGTATGTAT